>JARQOD010003083.1:0-69067 GCA_033576555.1 Oophaga sylvatica | reverse complement strand
CAAGGCGTCTAGGACCAACGTAGGAACGCTCCACGGCTGCCTTTAGTTGTGGTGGTTAGTCAGGGTACTGCAATCCAGTAGATTCCAACCTCTCTGGTGTATTGCCGTTTTTGTCTGCTCTCCTCAGCTACCAAATCATAACAATACACAGCTGATAATCCTACTGAATAAACTGTTAGAATGTGTATTATAGCAAGAAAAAAGCAGCTAAGTTAAGAATAACGAGTGGCCATCATTTCTTTAAGAAAAATTGGGAAAATATTGAAAGTGTCCCCAAGTGCAGTTGCAAAAACCATCACGCGCTACAAAGAAACTGGCTCACATGAGGACCGCTCCTGGAAAGGAAGACCAAGAGTCACCTCTGCTTCTGAGGATAAGTTTATCCGAGTCACCAGCCTCAGAAATTGCAGGTTTACAGCAGCTCAGATTAGATACCAGGTCAATGCCACACAGAGTTCTAGCAGCAGACACATCTCTACAACAACTGTTAAGAGGAGACATTGTGCAGCAGGCCTTCATGGTAAAATAGCTGCTATGAAACCACTGTTAAGGACAGGAAACAAGCAGAAGAGACTTGTTTGGGCTAAAGAACACAAGGAATAGACATTAGACCAGTGAAATCTGTGCTTTGGTCTGATGAGTCCAAATTTGAGATCTTTGGTTCCAACCACCATGTCTTTGTGCTACGCAGAAAAGGTGAATGGATGGACTCTACATGCCTGGTTCCCACTGTGAAGCATGGAGGAGGTGTGATGGTGTGGGGGTGCTTTGCTGGTGATACTGTTGGGCATTTATTCAAAATTGAAGGCATACTGAAACAGCATGGCAACCACAGCATCTTGCAGCAGCATGCTATTCCATCCGGTTTGCGTTTAGTTGGACCATCATTTATTTTCCAACAGGACAATGACCCCAAACTCACCTCCAGGCTGGGTAAGGGCTATTTGACCAAGAAGGAGAGTGATGGAATGCTACACCAGATGACCTGGCCTCCACAGTCACCAGACCTGAACCCAATCGAGATGGTTTGGGGTGTGCTGGACCGCTCACCACTTCAATTTTGAATAAATCCCCAACAGTGTCACCAGCAAAGCACCCCCACACCATCACACCACCTCCTCCATGCTTCACGGTGGGAACTAGTCATGTAGAGTCCATCCGTTCACCTTTTCTGCGTGCAAAGCAGTAATCAAAGCAAAAGGTGACTACTTTGAAGAACCTAGAATATAAGAAATATTTTCAGTGGTTTCACACTTTTTTGTAAAGTGTAATGTATAATTCCACATGTGTTAATTCATAGTTTTGATGCCTTCAGTGTGAATGTACAATTTTCATAGTCATGAAAATACAGAAGAATCTTTGAATGAGGTGTGTCCAAACTTTTGGTCTGTACTATATATATATTTTATAATTTTTGCCTAAGTAAGGGGGTGATAAAGGGGGTTTTATTTACTAAATTTTATTTTGATCACTGTGATAGGGTCTATCACAGTGATCAAAATGAACTAATTGGAAAAATTTCCTGTTGTTGCTGTGTGCCAGCTGGCAGATTTCGGCGGGCGCACTGCGCATGCACCCACCATTTTCTTCCCGGAAGATACCAGTGGCCTGGGGACATCACGGGGAGATGCAAGGACTCAAGAGGTACTGGGGGATCAGGGGACACTATTTTTCTCTCCTATGATGTGTGATAACTTCAGAGGAGAGAGAAATTAAATGGGAAATCAGACTTTTATATTTTGCCGTTATACCGATAATAACAGTGATTGCAATACTGGGGGGTTGGTAAAAACCGACCCGAATAATGTTCTCTGGGGTCTCATCTACCCCGGTAGCCGAGATCCCAGAGAAATTCCGACTCTGGGGCGCTATACCCTTATTCCTCAGCACCGTTAAAAAGCTGCGCTGAGGCATAAGTACCCTTAACTTCCGCCGTTAAAGGCGCATCGGTGGTCATTAACCCCTTCATGACCCAGCCTATTTTGACCTTAAAGACCTTGCCATTTTTTGCAATTCTGACCAGTGTCCCTTTATGAGGTAATAACTCAGGAACGCTTCAAAGGATCCTAGCAATTCTGAGAACGTTTTTTCGTGACATATTGGGCTTCATGATAGTGGTAAATTTAGGTCGATAATTTTTGCGTTTATTTGTGAAAAAAATGGAAATTTCAAATTTTTCAAATTTTGAATTTTTATTCTGTTAAACCAGAGAGATATGTGACACAAAATAATTAATAAATAACATTTCCCACATGTCTACTTATCAGCACAATTTTGGAAACAAAATTTCTTTTTGTTAGGAAGTTATAAGGGTTAAAAGTTGACCAGCGATTTCTCATTTTTACAACAAAATTTACAAAGCCATTTTTTTTACCGACCACCTCAGATTTGAAGTCACTTTGAGGGGTCTATATGGCAAAAAATACCCAAAAGTGACAACATTATAAAAACTGCACCCCTCAAGCTACTCAAAACTATATTCAAGAAGATTATTAACCCTTCAGGTGCTTCACAGGAACTAAAGCAACGTGGAAGGAAAAAATGGACATTTTAATTTTTCCAACAAAAATTTTCTTTTAGCATCAATTTTTTCATTTTTACATGGGCAACAGGATAAAATGGATCCTAAAATTTGTTGGGCAATTTCTCCTGAGTACACAGATACCTCATATGTAGTCATAAACCACTATTTTGGCGCACGGCAGGGCTCAGAAGGGAAGGAGCGCCATTTGACTTTTTGAATGGAAAATATGCTGGAATATTTAGCGGTTGCCATGTCGCATTTGGAGAGTCCCTGTGTGCCTAAACATTGGAGCTTCCTCACAAGTGACCCCATTTTGGAAACTATACCCCCAAGGAACTTATCTAGATGCATAGTGAGCACTTTGAACCCCCAGGTGCTTCACAAATTGATCCGTAAAAAAAAGAAAGTACTTTTTTTTCACAAAAATTTTCTTTTCGCCTCAGTTTTTTCAATTTCACATGGGCAACAGGAAAAAATGGATCCTAAAATTTGTTGGGCAATTTCTCCTGTGTACAACGATACCTCATATGTGGTCATAAACCACTGTTTGGGCGCACGGCAGGGCTCAGAAGGGAAGGAGCGCCATTTGACTTTTTGAATGGAAAATATGCTGGAATATTTAGCAGTTGCCATGTCACATTTGGAAAGTCCCTATGTGCCTAAACATTGGAGCTCCCCCACAAATGACCCCAGTTTGGAAACTATACCCCCCAAGGAACTTATCTAGATGCATATTGAGCACTTTGAACCACCAGGTGCTTCACAAATTGATCCGTAAAAAAAAGAAAGCACTTTTTTTCACAAAAATTTTCTTTTAGCCTCAGTTTTTTCATTTTCACATGGGCAACAGGATAAAATGGATCCTAAAATTTGTTGGGCAATTTATCCTGAGTACACCGATACCTCATATGTGGTCATAAACCACTGTTTGGGCGCACGGCAGGACTCAGAAGGGAACGAGTGCCATTTGACTTTTTGAATGGAAAATTAGCTCCAATCGTTAGCGGACACCATGTCGTGTTTGGAGAGCCCCTGTGTGCCTAAACTTTGGAGCTCCCCCACAAATGACCCCATTTTGGAAACTAAACCCCCTAAGGAACTTATCTAGATGCACAGTGAGCACTTTGAACCCCAAGGAGCTTCACAAAAGTTTATAATGTAGAGCCGTGAAAATAAAAAAACATTTTTTTTTCTCAAAAAATGATTTTTAGCCCCCTATTTTTTATTTTCACAATGGTTACAGGAGAAATTGTACCCCAAAAGTTGTTGTCCACTTTGGCATGAGTACGCTGGTACCCCATATGTGGGGGGGAACCACTGTTTGGGCACACGTCAGGGCTCGGAAGGGATATAGTGACGCTTTGAAATGCCGACTTGATGGAATGGTCTGCGGGCACCTTGTTACGTTTGCAGAGACCCTGATGTGCCTAAACAGTAGAAACCCCCACAAGTGACCCCATTTTGGAAACTAGACCCCCCAAGGAACTTATCCAGATGTGTGGTGAGCACCTTGAACCCCCACGTGCTTTACAGAAGTTTATAATGCAGAGCCGTGAAGATAAAAAATATTTTTTTTCCTCAAAAACTGATTTTTTTAACCCGCATTTTATTATTTTCACAAGGGTAACAGGAGAAATAGGACCCCAAAAGTTGTTGTACAGTTTGTTCTGAGTACACTGGTACCCCATATGTGGGGGGGACCACTGTTCGGGCACACGTTGGGGTTCGGAAGGGAAGTAGTGACGTTTTGAAATGCTGACTTTGATGGAATGGTCTGCGGGTATCTTGCTACGTTTGCAGAGACCCTGATGTGCCTAAACAGTAGAAACTCCCCACAAGTGACCCCATTTTGGAAACTAGACCCCGCAAGGAACTTATCTAGATGTGTGGTGAGCACTTTGAACCCCCAAGGGCTACACAGAAATTTATATCGCCAGGGCATGAAAATAAGAAAATCATATTTTTTCCACAAACATGATTTTTTCTGTCCCCAATTTTTTTATTTTCCCAAGGGTAACAGGAGAAATTAGACCCTAAAAGTTGTTGTCCAATTTGTCCTGAGTACGCTGATGTCCCATATGTGGGAGAAAACTACTGTATGGGCACACGTCGGGGCTCGGAAGGGAAGAAGTGACGTTTTGAAATGCCGACTTGATGGAATGGTCTGCGGGCGTCATGTTAGGTTTGCAGAGCCCCTGATGTGCCTAACAGTAGAAACTCCCCCAAGTGTCCCCATTTTGGAAACTAGATCCCCCAAGGAACTCCTCTAGATGTGTGGTGAGCACTTTGAATCTCCAAGTTCATCATAGAAGTTTATAACCCAGAGCCGTGAAAATAAAAAATCATTTTTTTAGTCCCCAATTTTTTTTTCCCAAGGGTAAAATGAGAAATTAGACCCCCAAAGTTGTTGTGCAATTTTTCCTGAGTACGCTCATACCCCATATGTGGGGGTAAAACCACTGTTTGGGCACACGTCGGGGCTCGGAATAAAGGGAGCACTGTTTGTCTTTTTGAACGCAAAATTTGCTGGAATCAATGGTGGTGCCATGTCGCGTATAGAGATCCCCTGATGTGCCTAAATAGTGGAAACCCCTCAATTGCAACTCCAACCCTAACCCCAACACACCACTAACCCCAAACCTAACCCCTACACACCCCTAACCCTAATCTAAACCCTAACCATAACCCTAACCACAACACACCCCTAACCCTAATCCCAACTCTAACCATAACCCTAACCACAAGCCTAACCATAATCCCAACTCTAACCCCAAAACACCCCTAAAACTTATCCTAACTCTAACCCTAATTCCAACCCTAACCCTAATTCTAACCCTAACCCAAATTCCAACCCTAACTCAAATTCTAACCGTAACCCTAACACTAATTCTAATCCTAATGCTAACCCTAACCCTAATGCTAACCCTAATGCTAACCCTAACCCTAGTTCTAACCCTAACCCTAGTTCTAACCCTAATTCTAACCCTAAACCTAGTTCTAACACTAAACCTAGTTCTAACCCTAACCCTAAGGCTGAGCTCATATTGCGTTTTACCAGCCCATTCAACACATAGCATTGACGGGCTGGTAACGGTATAGCATAACGCGATCGCGTTATGCTATACCCGCTAGCGCAGATGAATCAGCAGATGATTCATCTGTGCTAGAGGTGACGGAGCCCAGACGCTGCAGCCTGCGTCCGAGGCTCCATCACTGAATGACGGTACGTCGCGAACGCATGCCGCTTTATGGCATGCGTCGCGATGCGCACACAAATGAATGGCAGCGTTAACGGACTGCGTTACACCGCGTTATACCGTGGTGTAGCGCAGTCCGTCTAACGGACTGCCATAACGCAATATGAACCCAGCCTAATTCTAACCCTTTAGGCTGGGTTCACATTGCATTGATGCAGTCCGTTAGACAGACTGTGTTACACCGCGTTAACGCTGCCATTGAACCCCATTGTTGGGCGCATCGCGATGCATGCCGTAAAGCGGCATGCGTTCGCGATGTGCCGTCATTCAGTAACGGAGCCTCGGATGCAGGCTGCAGCGTCTGAGCTCCGTCACCGCTAGCACAGATGAATCATCTGCTGATTCATCTGCGCTAGCGGGTATAGAATAACGCGATCGCGTTATGCTATACCGTTACCAGCCCGTCAACGCTATGTGTTGAACGGGCTGGTAAAACGTAATGTGAACCTAGCCTAACAGGAAAAAAAATATATATATATATTTTCTTTATTTTATTTTTTGTCCCTACCTATGGGGGTGATAAAGGGTGCTTTAATTTACTTTTTTATTTATTTTGATCACTGTGACAGTTTATCACAATGATCAAAATAAATTCAAGTACCCTGGAGGGCGCACTGCACATGCGCCGGCCGGCGGGTGCACTGCGCATGCGCCTGCCATTTTCCAAGATGGCGGCGCCCATGAAGAGTCCCGGACGGACGCCGTGACGGATCGAGGATGCCAGAAGACCAGGGGAGGTGAGGGGACCTACGGGGGGGGGTCGGAAGCCGAGGGCGAGCAGAGGAAAGGAGGAGGGGAGAGGACCAGAGCGCAGGGGAGCAGATAGTGACCGATCGCCCCCATGAATCGATGCCGGCGGCCGATCACCGCCGTGACTCGGTGTGGGGGGGTCGTAACCCGGTGTCCAGCCATGGCAGATGCTATTGCAGCATCGGCCATGGCTGGATTGTAATATTTCACCAATTTTCATTGGTGAAATATTACAAATCGCTCTGATTGGCTGTTTCACTTTTAACAGCCAATCAGAGCGATCGTAGCCACGTGGGGGTTAAGCCACCCCCACTGTGGTGATGCACAAAGGGTCTTGTGCCTGCGGGTCGGGTGACCTTTCAGTGACCCCGGTCACCCGACCCTCAGGAACATGATTTATAGCATGACGCCTACGTTGGCGTCATGGGTCGGGATGCCACTGGTTTTCATGACGCCAACGTAGGCGTCATGGGTCGAGAAGGGGTTAAGGGGTTAAATAACAATTTCTATAATTTAAAAGTGACTCTTAATCAAGCATCTGAACAGGTTAATTTTCTGGATGTTCTGCTGCACAGAAATGTAACCCTAGAAAGGTTTAACACTTCTCTGTTCAGAAAGGAGAATGCAGGCAACACCACTCTTTCAGCCTCTAGTTCACACCCAGCACACACCATTAAAGCGATTCCACATGGTGAATTCATCAGAGCTAGACGTGTATGCTCCGGTGACCAATCCTTTCTATCAGAAAGTCTCATCATCAAAGATAGACTACGAGAAAGAGGTTACAAAACCTTCAATATCATTCCAGCTTATAAAAAGTTTACAATAAAACACACAAAGCTGCACTTCATGAAAACACAATAAAATCCTCATCTCCTAATATTAAAGAACTGAATCTGCGATCACCTTCTCCATTCCATACAGTGCTCAGTTCATTAAATTATAAAAAATATATTAAAATATTTACTAACAGTAAATCAGGATGATACCCTGCGACAGATCCTTAATAATGGAGTCAGGTGTGTGGCTAGGAGAGGCATGTCGCGTGGCAGTGTGCTCTCTCCTAGTCAATACTCCTCAGCATGAAACTCCACTACATGGCTGTCCTGCAAAGGCTTCTCTAGATGTGCAGGAGAATCGGAGATCGCTGCAATGTGTGTGAATACGCCCAAAATAAAAATAAAATGTTCACTCTTCCCCAAGGTGCCTCACACACCATTAATTAATTTAGTAATTGCGACACCGATCACTTAGTTTATTGATGAGATATATAGGCTGCACCTCAAGAAAACTAAAGAAAAGAATTGTAGAAATGCAGAGCACACTGCCAATATAAGGAGTAAAAACAGCACGTACTCAGGGCTGGGAAACATTTCACTTTACTACATCACAGGGATCTTTCCAGTTTTTCTTTTTTTGGGGTTGATAAATAGAAACAGCAATAGATGTATATCACTAAGGTGTATCGTGAATTAAAGAAACAAGGTGATATGTATCTGCTGTGCTGAAAGGAATGGCTGACCATTCGGGAAAGGTGCAAAAACCAAAGAAAGAAAACACCGAACAGGGATAAAAATAGTGCGACAAGAAATTGCGGTTAAAATAACTTTATTGGTGAGAGTAAAATGTAGCACTAAAAGCAAGACGAGGTGCCAACACAGACAAAGAAATGGCATCAAATTACAGTAAATATAAATATAAACTACAAATATTGCAAAAAATATATATTAAAATTTAATGCATACTAAAACCTAATGTCCCAGGTATTGTGTTTCAAGAAAAAAATAAAAAAAATGGATATGGGTTTTGCACACAAGGATATAAAATGAAAAAACTAAGGACCAATCATCTGCTGTGTATGTGAAAAAAATCAAAAATAAAAATAAAATACATAAAAAATAAATAAAAAATAAAAATATATAGCTGAAAAATGATTGATGTTGATAAATGTGAAAAAGGTGAATAAACGTGAATTCAGTAGTGAATAACTGAGTAAAATTAATATAAAAAACATTTTATATATGTAAAAAATATTCTAAAGATATATAACACACAATAAAGTGCATGTGCAGAGTGACAATAAAAAACTATGATAAAGGGAACAGCAATAAAAAACAGTGCAGTCAAAAAAGTCAAAGCTGAATCAAAATAATGAAGCGACACCCAACATGTATCAATACTGTGCATGTGCAGATTGGGGAAAACAGGAAATAGGAAAGAAGAAGGTAATGACTGGTCACAGAATAATATAAATATGTGTGTGATGAAGGAACAGCCACCATCTTGGATTGGCCTGTTCCAGCCTCCATTTTGTCTGAATTCACAGGGCCACAGGCAGCTGGCTGCACCTTGCCCCCATGGCCTTAGGCATATTGAAGACAATAGGGTTTAGTTTCCACTGTGAATGACCAGGCCTTTTAGTATGCTAAGTGGGTCAGGCCAAAACAGTACTTCAAAGCTGGGGGCTTCAATTAGATTATACCTGCCAGCTAGACACAGAAAACACACCCATTGTATTTCCCAGATCCTACGGCTCCATTCTAGGATTATGAATTATGAGCACAACTTTGTAGGTACAGACTCATAAGAAATATCTGTGTGATCCTGCGGATCATTTAAATGTGAAGGACACCCCTTTCCTTCCACGTCACCAATGTGACGTAACTACACAGGTACAGCTCTCCGGCACCCCCTTTGTCTCTCAGATCAGTAAGGGAACTGCACCTAGAGCAAATGGCCGCCGGGGAGGGTGTCCTGTTACCCACTGGGTTGTTATGTTTCGGTAGCTGAGGAGAGCAGGCAAAAAGGCAATACACCAGAGCAGTTGGAATCTATGAGATTGCAGTACCCTGACTAACCACCACAACTAGAGGCAGCCGTGGAGCGTTCCTACGTTGGTCCTAGACGCCTCGTCACAGCCTGAGAAACTAACTACACCTAAAGACAGAAACAGGAAAGCTATCTGCCCCGGATCAGAACCCCAAAGATAATAGAAAGCCCCCAAACATGTAATGGCGGTTAGACAAGACGAAATACTGACACAGAAAGAAAATAGTATGAGCAAACGCTGGGCCCAAAATATCTAAATAGAAAAGGATAGGAAGGGTACTTACTGCAATCCCAGAAAACCCTGAAAAGCACCAACTCTACTAATTTCAAAATCACCTGAGATCACACGACCTCTACCACCTAAATTAGTTCTCTGGTGTAACAAAATCAAAACAGCAGCCACTGAAAAAACTGGAAAAAGCAAAAGAACAAAACTCAGTGGCTGAACTAAACTGAGAGGGCAGAAGCCCCCGGAGGGGACCCCGAAGGCCCCCAAAGAAGTGCAGTACAAAATGCAAAAATATAGCACAAACACAAAAGAAGCAAAAGTCTTATCTGTAAGCAGGAGATGCAGACACGACACAGCAGGCTACAAGGGAAACTGGAATGAAGGATTCAGACCAGAACAATTGATCACCGGCAACCCTGATGGGAAAATGACTCCCTTATATAAGACCAGTCAGTAACACCTGATTCCCAGTCCTCACAATCTTCACTAGCACCGCTTGTAACCACCAGAGGGAGCCTCTGCTCAGAACTCATCTCAAACCCATTCCCAACAGTACCCCCCCCTTGAGGAGGGGTCACCGAACCCTCATTTGAGCAACCAGGTCGGTCAGGATGAGTTCTATGATACGCACGGATAAGTCTCCTAGCATGGATGTCCGAAGCAAACACCCAAGAATTGTCTTCCTGACCATAACCTCTCCATTTAACCAAATACTGGAGTTTCCGTCTAGAAAAACGAGAATCCAATATTTTCTCAACCACATACTCCAGATTGCCCTCAACCAAAACAGGGTCAGGAGGCACAGCAGCAGGAACCACTGGCTCAACAAACCTCTTCAACAAGGACTTGTGGAACACGTTATGGATCTTAAATGTCCCTGGAAGAAGCAAACGAAAAGAAACAGGATTAATAATCTCCATGATCTTATAAGGTCCAATGAACCTAGGCTTAAATTTAGGAGATGCTACTCTCATAGGAATATTCTTTGAGGACAACCAGACCAAGTCCCCCACTTTAAACCGAGGACCATCAGTCCTATGCCGGTTAGCAAACCGCTGGGCCTTCTCCTGAGAGAGGGACAACCTCTCCACTACCTGGTCCCAAATCTGTTGCATACGCTCCAAAACAGAGTCAACACCTGGACAGACAGAAGCCTCCGTCTGTCCTGAAGAAAATCGAGGGTGAAACCCAGAATTACAGAAAAACGGAGACATCAAAGTGGCAGAGCTAGCCCTATTATTAAGAGCAAACTCAGCCAAAGGCAAAAAAGAGACCCAGTCATCCTGATCAGCAGACACAAAGCATCTTAGATAAGTCTCCAATGTCTGGTTTGTTCTCTCAGTTTGACCATTGGTCTGAGGATGAAATGCCGAGGAGAAAGACAATTGAACACCCAGTTTAGAACAAAAAGTCCTCCAAAATCTGGAAACAAACTGGACTCCTCTGTCAGACACAGTGTTCTCAGGAATGCCGTGTAAACGAACCACGTGCTGAAGGAACAACGGCACCAATTCAGAGGAGGAAGGCAACTTAGGTAATGGCACAAGATGTATCATTTTGGAAAACCTATCACAAATTACCCAGATGGTGGTCATTCTCTGAGAAACAGGAAGATCGGAAATGAAATCCATAGAGATATGGGTCCATGGTCTCTTGGCACAGGCAATGGCATCAACAAACCACTAGAGCGAGAGCAAGGCTTGGAGCGAGAGCAAGTCCCGCAGGACTGCACAAATTCCCTGACATCACGAGACAAGGTAGGCCACCAAAAGGACCGACTAACCAAGTCTCTGGTACCAAAAATTCCGGGATGCCCAGCCAATGCGGATCAATGAATCTCAGACATCACACTCTTTTTCCATTGGTCCGGGACAAACAATTTTCCAACAGGGCAGCGCTCGGGCCTATCCTCCTGACACCCCTCCAGAGCAATTCTCAAATTGGGCGAGATGGCGGAAAGAACTACACCCTCTTTCAAAATAACAGAAGGATCAGATAACTCAGGAGAGTCCGCAAGGAAACTCCTCGAGAGGGCATCCGCCTTAACATTCTTAGTGCCAGGAAGAAAGGAAACCACAAAATTAAAACGTGTGAAAAACAAGGCCCACCTGGCCTGTCTAGGATTGAGTCGCTTGGCAGATTCCAGATAGACCAGATTCTTATGGTCCGTAAGGACCACCACCTGATGTTTGGCTCCCTCCAGCCAATGTCTCCACTCTTCAAAAGCCCACTTCATGGCCAACAACTCCCGATTACCCACGTCATAATTACGTTCAGTAGGAGAAAATTTTCGAGAGAAAAAGGCACAAGGGTTACTTTTAGAGGTCTCTGGATCTTTTTGGGACAAAACGGCACCTGCCCCAATTTCAGAGGCATCAACCTCCACCTGAAATGGCAGAGAAACATCAGGCTGCCGTAGAACAGGAGCAGAAGTGAATCTCTGCTTAAGTTCCTGAAATGCAGAGACTGCCTCAGGAGGCCAATTCACCACATCAGAACCCTTTCTGGTCAAATCAGTTAATGGTTTAACAATAACCGAGAAATTACCAATAAATTTACGATAAAAATTGGCAAAACCCAAAAATCTCTGAAGAGCCTTTAATGAAGTAGGTTGGACCCAATCACAGATGGCCTGAACCTTGACCGGGTCCATTTCAATAACAGATGGGGACAAAATGAATCCCAGAAATGAGATCATCTGTACGCCAAAAAGACACTTTGATCCCTTCACATACAGAGCATTCTCTCTCAAAATCTGGAATACAGTTCGAACATGTTTCACATGAGAGTCCCAGTCATTAGAAAAAATCAAGATATCATCCAAATAAACAATCAGAAATTTATCCACAAAATCCCTGAAAATGTAATTCATGAAGGACTGGAAGACGGAAGGAGCATTAGTGAGCCCAAAGGGCATCACTAGGTACTCAAAATGCCCTTCAGGGGTATTGAATGCCGTCTTCCATTCATCCCCGTGCTTAATGCGAATAAGGTTATACGCCCCCCTGAGGTCAAGCTTGGTAAACCAAGTAGCATTTTTCACCCTGGAAAACAGGTCAGAAATCAAGGGTAACGGGTATTGATATTTCACAGTAATATTTTCAAGAGACGATAATCAATACACGGCCTTAATGAACCATCTTTTTTGGCCACAAAGAAAAAACCGGCACCTAAGGGTGAAGAGGATGGTCTCATATGACCCTTCTCCAATGATTCCTTGATATAAGACCGCATAGCGTCATGTTCAGGTACAGACAAGTTAAAAAGGCGACCTTTAGGGAATTTACTACCCGGCACTAATTCAATAGCGCAATCATAGCTCCTATGGGGAGGCAAGGATGCAGATTTACTTTCGCTAAACACATCAGAAAAATCAAACAAAAAGTCAGGAACATCCTGAGCCTGGGGGAGGCAGAAAAAACAGGAGTGTTGGTATTAACACATTGGCAGCCCCAACTGGTTACAGACACAGATTTCCAATCCAAAACAGGATTATGAGACTGTAACCAAGGGAAACCCAGCACGATAATGTCATGCAGATTATATAGAACCAAAAATTTGCAGCACTCCTGGTGATCAGGTTCAACCCTCATTATCACCTGAGTAGAAAAATGGGGTTTATTCTCAGCCAAAGGGGTAGAATCGATCCCCAGTAGGGGAATAGACTTCTGTAGGGGTATCAAGGGAAACCCACAACGTTTAGCAAAATCATAATCCATCAGGTTAATAGCTGCTCCAGAATCAACGAAAGCCTGAGCAGAAAATGAGGACAGAGAGCATATCAGAGTGACAGTTAATAAAAACTTAGTCTGAACACTACCCAAGACAACTGAGCGTGCAAAACGTCTTCCCCGCTTAGGGCAGACTGAAATAGCATGAGAGGCATCACCACAGTAGAAACATAACCCATTGCGCTTTAGAAACTCATGACGCTGTGCCCCAGACACCACTCTATCACACTGCATGGGTTCAGAAGCTGGTTCACAAGGCAACACCATTCCACGCATACTTCTCCTCTCACGCAAACGTCTGTCAATTTGAATCGCTAATGACATAGAATCATTGAGACCAGAGGGGACAGGGAATCCCACCATAACATCCTTTACATTATCTGACAGACCCTTCCGGAAAAGGGCCGCCAAAGCGTCGTCATTCCATTTGGTCAGGACTGCCCACCTACGGAATCTCTGACAGTATAACTCAGCGTCATCAAGCCCCTGATTTAATGCCAACAAGGTTTTTTCAGCTTGATCAGTGACATTAGGCTCATCGTACAATAACCCCAAAGCCTGAAAAAACGCATCAACATCACTCAAAACAGGATCCCCAGGTATCAGGGAAAAAGCCCAATCCTGAGGATCGCCGCGCAGGAGAGAGATGATAATTTGAACCTGCTGCGCTGCGTTTCCTGAGGACTTAGATTTTAAGGCAAAAAACAATTTACAATTATTTTTGAAATTCTGAAACTTAGCTCGATCCCCCAAAAACAAATCTGGCATGGGGATCCTAGGTTCCACAACAGGCAACCTAGCAAGATATGCAGCAATACTCTGAACCTCAGTGGCAAGCTGATCCACACGGCCAGACAACCGTGCAAACTCCATTGGGAGAAAAGATCCTCCCCAGCACCCAGAGATACAGAGGGAAAAAAAAAAAAATGCAACAAACAGAAAAATATCTCTGACAACTCTGACAACCTTTTTTCTTTCACAATATTTTTCCCTTCTGTGAGTACCATACAATTTTCAATTTTTTAGGCCGGTGATACTGTTATGTTTCGGTAGCTGAGGAGAGCAGGCAAAAAGGCAATACACCAGAGCAGTTGGAATCTATGAGATTGCAGTACCCTGACTAACCACCACAACTAGAGGCAGCCGTGGAGCGTTCCTACGTTGGTCCTAGACGCCTCGTCACAGCCTGAGAAACTAACTACACCTAAAGACAGAAACAGGAAAGCTATCTGCCCCGGAGCAGAACCCCAAAGATAATAGAAAGCCCCCAAACATGTAATGGCGGTTAGACAAGACGAAATACTGACACAGACAGAAAATAGTATGAGCAAACGCTGGGGCCCAAACTATCTAAATAGAAAAGGATAGGAAGGGTACTTACTGCAATCCCAGAAAACCCTGAAAAGCACCAACTCTACTAATTTCAAAATCACCTGAGATCACACGACCTCTACCACCTAAATTAGTTCTCTGGTGTAACAAAATCAAAACAGCAGCCACTGAAAAAACTGGAAAAAGCAAAAGAACAAAACTCAGTGGCTGAACTAAACTGAGAGGGCAGAAGCCCCCGGAGGGGACCCCGAAGGCCCCCAAAGAAGTGCAGTACAAAATGCAAAAATATAGCACAAACACAAAAGAAGCAAAAGTCTTATCTGTAAGCAGGAGATGCAGACACGACACAGCAGGCTACAAGGGAAACTGGAATGAAGGATTCAGACCAGAACAATTGATCACCGGCAACCCTGATGGGAAAATGACTCCCTTATATAAGACCAGTCAGTAACACCTGATTCCCAGTCCTCACAATCTTCACTAGCACCGCTTGTAACCACCAGAGGGAGCCTCTGCTCAGAACTCATCTCAAACCCATTCCCAACACTGGGTATTCTAAGATTCATGATCAGAGTAAAAGCATCAGCCCAAAATTACATTTATGGTTTAATTGCCTTAGGGCGCAATAGATAATTACAGAAATATGCAGTAAGCTATACAACGGAATTACAGTGGATTTGCAGTCAGAGTAAAATACAATAATAATGGTACAAGGCTTAGAGGTATTAGCTAGAGGTCAATATTACCAGGTTGTAGGTTGCATGTGGAAGCAGGGAGCTCTGCGATCCACAGGTGAGAATATTAGCTGCTGGACAGTCCCCCAAAACGTGTGTCGCTGCTCCCTTGGCAGATCTGTCCCTTGTTCCTCCTTAGATCTTCATAGTCTTGGCTTCTGTCAAAATAGGGCGAGTCTGCCGTCCGCTCGCAGTTCTTAAACCTGCTAGGTCCCTCTCCTTGGTGTCAGAGGGTGGGCTGATAATCTCCACCCTTAGCTCCCTGCAGAATTTATTCCCTATATCTAACAAAGGGGTTAACTTTCTCCTGGACGATCGGATCAGGACACGAGAGGTACCAGCGGATGCAGTATGTTTTGCCTGTCGCGTGGAGATCAAACCTGGCCCAACTGGGTCTCTGTGGAGGGCCAATCTCTATATCTCAGGCCCCCGAGCCATTACCGACTCGGGAGTTGCACTGTCAGATGCCCAAGGTCCGCAGGATCACGCAGCTATTTCTTATGAGTCTGTACCTACAAAGATGTGCTCATAATTCATAATCCTAGAACGGAGCCGTAGGGTCTGGGAAATGCAATGGGTGTGTTTTCTGTGTCTAGCTGGCAGGTATAATCTAATTGAAGCCCCTAGCTTTGAAGTACTGTTTTGGCCTGACCCACTTAGCATACTAAAAGGCCTGGTCATTCACAGTGGAGACTAAGCCCTATTGTTTTTTAATATGCCTAAGGCCATGGGGGCCAGGTGCAGCCAGCTGCCTGTGGCCCTGTGAATTCAGACAAAATGGAGGCTGGTACAGGCCAATCCAAGATGGTGGCTGTTCCTTCATCACACCTCCCTGCTCTAGAGGACGCTAGGGGCATCACATTCCTGTGTTCCCCCATGCGCCCTTCCGCACCCTCTCCTTGGCGGGACAACCCATAAGCGTTACCATGGTCCCTGCCTCTTTTGTGGCGAATGGTGAAGTGGTACTGCTGGAGAGCGAGGCTCCAGCGTAGGAACCTCCCCTTCGTCCCAGAGACCGTGTGTAACCAAATGAGGGGGTTGTGGTCTGTTTCCACAATGAATTGGCACCCGTACAAGTATGGCTGCAGACGCTGCAGGGCCCACACAATTGCCAGACATTACTTCTCCATTGTGGAATAGGCCACTTACCTCGGCAGGAGCTTCCAGCTCAGGTAGAAAACGGGGTGTTCATGGCTCGTAGTGTCGACCTGGCTGAGCACAGCACTGAGGCCGAAGTCGCTGGTGTCGGTCTTCACTAAAAACGGCCGCGTGAAGTCGGCTGCCTGTAGTACAGGAGAGCTAGGAAGGGCAGTCTTGAGTGCCTGGAAAGCTGTCTCGCAGGCAACTGTCCAGTTGACTGCAATGGGCAGCCTTTTCTTGGTGAGATCTGTCAGGGGCATGGCCAGGGCACTGTAGTGTGGAAGAAACCTCCTTTAGTACCCAGCAGTCCCCAAGAAGGACATCACCTGCTTCTTGGTCCTGGGGGTGGGCCAGGATGCGATGGCATCCACCTTCCCGGGCTCTGGCTTCAGAGCTCCCCCACCTACCCGGTGTCCCAGGTAGTGGACCTCACTCATACCCAGGTGGCATTTTTCCGGCTTAATGGTCAAGCCTGCTCGCTGGATCAGCCCGAGCACCTGCGCTAGGTGCTCTACGTGAATTTAACAGGTGGGACTGAAGATGGCAATGTCATCCAGGTATGCGGTCGCATAGCCTTCCAGCCCCTCGAGCAGTGTATTGACCATCCGCTGAAAAGTGGCAGGGGCATTCTTCATGCCGAAGGGCATCACCGTGGACTCGTACAGTCCGAATGGGGTGAAAAAGGCAGAGCGTTCCCGTGCCCCAGGGGTCAGGGGAATCTGCTAATGCCCCCTGCTCAGATCCATGATGGTCAGGTACCTGGCCCCGGCCAGCTGGTCGAGCAGGTCATCGATGCATGGCATTGGGTACGCTTTGGTGACCGTCACAGCGTTGAGCCCTCGGTAGTCCACGCAGAACCGCGTAGTTCGGTCCTTTTTAGGGACAAGGACTATAGGCATAGCCCACGCGCTGTTGGACGCTTGGATCACCCCCAGCTTCAGCATCTCGTCTATCTCTTGGCGCATTTGCTGCTGAACCTCAAGAGAGACCCGATATGCTGAACGCCGGATCGGGGGGTGATTGCCGGTATCCACGTCATTGACGGCTGTCTCAGTCCTTCCGGGCAGGCTGCTGAACAGCTCCCAAAATGGGTGTAGGGTGACCCCCAGCTGGGAACGTTGGTCCTCCGTGAGCTGGTGGCCAACCCCCACATCCTCGATGGATCCACCCGCCTTGGCTTGGGTGAGCAGATCCAGGAAGGTTTCTGTCTCTCCTTCCTCGGGAAGGTTGCACACTGGGTGGGCACAAGCCTCCCGCTCATGATGGGCCTTCATCATGTTCACGTGGAAGGCCTTCCTCCTTCCACGGGCGTGGTCCAGGGTGACCAGATAGGTGACGGCGTTGAGCTGCTCGTGCACAAGGTATGGACCCTCCCAGGCCGCCTGAAGCTTGTTTTGAGGTACGGAGACCAGTACCCACACCTTTTGACCCACCTGGTAGGTCCGCTCACAAGCATTCTGGTCGTACCACCGCTTCTGGTCAGCCTGGGCTTGGGCCATATTGTCATGCACCAGCCGTGTCAAGGCCATCATTCGGTCCCGGAAGCGCACGACATATTCAATGACCGACACTCCAGGGGTGGCCAAATCCCCTTCCCATGCTTCCTTCACCAGAGCAAGGGGCCCCAGGTACATGTCGCCCATACAGGAGCTCAAAGGGGGAAAACCCCGTTGAGGCCTGTGGGACCTCCCGGTAGGCAAACAGCAGGTGTGGGAGATACCGCTCCCAGTCTCTCCCGTGGGAGTCGACCAATGTCTTCAGCATCTGCTTTAAGGTGCCATTGAACCGCTCACACAGGCTATTGGTCTGTGGGTGATACGGGCTGGCTACCAGATGTTGTACCTGTACCTGCTTACAGAGAGACTCCATCAGCTGCGACATGAACTGGATCCCTCGGTCGGTGAGCATTTCCTGGGGAAACCCCACTCTGGAGAATATCTCCAGTAAGGCAGTGGCCACTTTGTCGGCCCGAATGGACGAGAAAGCTACCGCCTCCAGGTACAGGGTGGCATAGTCCACTTCCGTTAGTATGAAGCATTTCCCGGAGCTGCTGGGAGTGGACAGAGGTCCAATGAGATCCACAGCCACCCTCGAGAAAGGCTCTTCGATCATGGGCAGAGTTACCAGTGGGGCTTTGGGGCGCCGTCCCGCCTTCCCCACCCTCTGGCAGGTGTCACACAAACGGCAGTAGGCAGTCACTTCGGTCCTCATTCCAGGCCAGTAGAAATGCTGAGCTAGCCTGGCCCTGGTTTTAGCGATCCCTAGGTGTCCAGCCATTGGAATCTCATGTGCGATCCGCAACAATTCCGCCCTGAACGGATAGGGTACTACTAACTGTCGGTCTCTGGGCCGTCTGGGTTGGAGCCGATGTTACTGCAAACACTAGGGGAAGCAGAGGCAGGTAGCGTAGTCAGATGGCAGCCGGAGGTCGGTACACAGGAGAGCAGTGTTTATAGCAATGGATCAGGCGGAGAGCGTAGTCAGAAGGCAGGCCGAGGTCGGTTCACAGGAGAACAGTGTTTGTAGCAATGGATCAGGCGGAGAGCGTAGTCAGAAGGCAGGCCGAGGTCGGTTCACAGGAGAGCAGTGTTGTAGCAATGGATCAGCAGGAAACGCTTGACTAAAGGCTTGGAGCTCAATAATCTCGCAATGACACACCCACAGGGCCAGGTTTATATAGGGTGTGTAATTGGCAATCAGAGGCCCAATCAAAAGAGCACTAGGTGTAGCTAATCAGGAAGAACAATCAATGGTATCAGGGTTCAGCAAGGAACTTTGCAGCCAGCAGAATAGCTCAGATGGTAGAGCTGCTGGCCAGTGGACAAGAGGTACTGGGTTTGACTCCTGACAGTACTCCCCTCCTTCCAGGATGGCCTCTGGACATCTCAGGAGCTGGCTTATCCGGGTACCTCTGATGAAAGGCTCTTGTTAGTCTAGGAGCATGGACGTTGTCCCTTGGTTCCCATGAATTTTCCTCTGGTCCGTAACCCTTCCACTGCACCAGATACTGCAGTTTACCTCTGAATTTTCGGGAGTCCAGAATCTTATCCACAATGTATTCTTCTTCACCACGGATCCTTTCTGGTGGAGGAGGTGGCTGAATTCTTCCTGGAAACGGGTTTTCACAGAAGGGTTTGAGCAAGGATATGTGAAACACTGGATGAATCTTTAGATTGTTGGGAAGTTCCAAACGAAAAGCAACCTGGTTAATTTTTGCAGAAATTTGAAAAGGTCCAATGAATTTCTGACCCAATTTGGAGGATGGCACATGTGTCTTAAGGTTTTTAGTGGACAGCCAAACTTTGTCTCCAACCTGAAGAGCAGGGGGCACTCTCCGATGTTTATCTGCTGCTTCCTTATATACTTCCTGGGTCTTGAGTAATATCTCTGATAATTCCTTCTGGGATTCCTGTAATTTTGCAAGCCTGTCATTTACAGCAGGAATGGGAGTGTTCACTGGCAGATTAGGGATAAATACTGGATGTACTCCATAATTAGCAAAAAATGGGGTTTGAGATGTAGCGCTATGTATGGAGTTGTTGTAGGAAAACTCTGCTGTTGGTAAATAGTCCACCCAGTCATCCTGAAGATAGGAAATGAAGCAACGGAGGTATTGCTCCAAAGTCTGGTTCGTTCTCTCCGTCTGGCCATTAGACTGAGGATGGAAAGCGGTAGAAAGATTCACCGTGACTCCCAAGGCTGTACAGAAACTCTTCCAAAATTTTGACGTAAACTGAACGCCTCTGTCAGACACCACGCTGTCAGGAATTCCATGTAACCTGAATACCTCTTTGATTATCAGTTCTGCAGTTTTTTCAGCAGTAGGAATTCCTTCAGTTGGAATAAAGTGGGCCATTTTTGTGAGTCGGTCCACTATGACAAGGATGACGGTCATCTGTTTGGAAGGGGGTAGTTCCACAATAAAATCCATGGAAATAGATCCCCAAGGCCTGGATGGAACTGGAAGTGGTTGCAAGAGTCCTAGAGGAGACGATCGTGGGGTCTTGTTTCGTGCGCATGTTAAACAGGTTGAAACATATTTCCCCACGTCCTTCCTACAATTAGGCCACCAAAAGAAACGAAGTAGTAAGTCTTGTGTTTTTGCAACTCCAGGATGTCCTGCCAGTTTAGAATCATGGACACTTTTGAGGACTTCAAGGCGAGAAGATTCAGGTACATATATTTTGTGTTTCTGCATCCAAAACCCCTCTTTGAATGAAAGATCGACGTCTTCCGAAGGATGGTTAAGGAAAGAGTCCTCTTGATATCCATCTTTAATTCTATTACATAGTCCTCTAGAGTGCAATATTCCCAAAAAATTTTTAGGGCCTAGAATTGTATCGTCATTACTAGACCTCTCCTGAGGTTCCGAACACATCCTGGACAGGGCGTCAGCCTTGCCATTTCTTGAACCAGGCCGGTAAGAAATTATAAAATTGAATCTTGAGAAAAATAAGGCCCATCGTGCTTGTCTTGCAGACAATCTTTTTGCTGTACGGAGGAATTCAAGATTCTTGTGGTCCGTGAGGACAGTCACAGGGTGATTGGCACCTTCCAAAAGATGTCTCCATTCGGAGAAGGCAACTTTAATGGCTAACAGTTCTTTATTACCGATGTCGTAGTTCTTTTCTGCAGATGACATGGTGTGGGAAAGAAACGCACATGGGTGAAGTTGCATTTTGTCCCCAACTCGCTGAGACAGAATGGCTCCCACTGCAGAGTCCGAGGCGTCCACTTCGACAGTAAATGGCAATTCAGGATTTGGGTGTACTAACAATGGAGCAGACGTAAAAAGAGTTTTCAATTTGTCAAAAGCCTCCTGTGCCTCCGGAGACCAGAAAAATGCTTTGGTCTTTTTTGTTAGTGTAGTAATTGGTAGTATGATCCGTGAAAAGTTCTTTATAAATTTTCGGTAAAAATTTGCAAATCCTATGAAACGCTGGACGTCTTTTAAATTTCTTGGAACAGGCCAGTCCACTACAGCATTGATTTTGCCGGGATCCATGCTCAGACCTTCTGGGGAGATGATATATCCCAGAAATTGGATACTGGTTTGTTCAAACTCACATTTTTCAAGTTTAATGTAAAGATGGTTCTCCTGTAGTCGTTCCAAGACTAACTGGACGTGCCTGCGATGCTCTTCCAAGGTGTCTGAAAATATAATAATGTCATCGAGATAAGCCACAACGAATTGGTCCAAGAAATCTCGAAATACATCATTAATAAAATGTTGAAAGGTGGCTGGGGCATTGCTAAGACCAAAGGTCATAACCAGAGATTCAAAATGTCCATATCTCGTTCTGAAGGCGGTCTTCCACTCATCTCCTGGGCGAATCCGTATGAGGTTGTAAGCCCCTCTAAGATCCAGCTTCGTAAAGATTTTCGCAGAACGGAGTCTCTCAAATAGTTCAGGAATCAAGGGTAGCGGGTAGCGATTCTTGACAGTGATATTATTCATCTCTCTGTAGTCAATACATGGCCGCAGAGTGGAGTCTTTCTTTTCAACAAAGAACAGGGGTGCCCCAGCTGGAGATGTGGAAGGTCGAATAAAGCCTTTCTCTAAATTTTCATCCAGGAACTTTCTTAATACCTTCAATTCAGGTTCGGAAAGATTGTAAATCCGTCCAAATGGAATGGTTGCTCCTGGCAGCAATTCAATGGGACAGTCGTAAGGACGGTGAGGAGGTAATTGATCTGCTTTCTTCTTACTGCAGACATCAGAGAACTGCTGATATTGAGGTGGTAGTTTCTCTTCCTTCTCATGCGAAATCTCAGAGATTTGGACTTGTTGGAGAACAGGGGGTTCCTTATGACAATTATTCTTACAGTAGTCAGATGGAAAGGTGATGGTCCTTGATGCCCAGTTGATAGAAGGGTTATGGACTGAAAACCAGGGGATCCCTAGAATAACCGGAAATTTCGGAGATGAGATAAGGTGGAAACTGACAGCTTCATGATGATCCGGTTCGATACAAATCTCCAGTTCGATTGTCTCATGCGTGACAGGTCCAGAAGACAAGGGTGATCCATCCACCGTTTCCATTTCAATTGGTGTGGATTTGGTCCTACTGGAAATATTATTATCACGTGTAAATTTTAAGTCCATAAAATTCCCTCCTGCTCCCGAATCCAACAGGGCAGAGCATTGTATTTTTTGGGTGCCCATTACAACCTGAATGGGGATTACAAAATGAGATGATGTAGTATGTATTTTGTCTATTTCTGGCGTTACTGATGAGATAGTCTGCAAGATGGAATCCGACTGCTGAGAAAGGTCCATATTGCTGGCAGACCTGTTGTTGGTAAAGGCTATAGTCCTTTTGTTAGGACAGTTGATGGCATAGTGTCCAGGGTCCCCACAATAGAGGCAGAGATGTTCTGCACGTCGCCTCTCCTTCTCCTGTGCAGAGAGTGGTCTTCGGATGACGTCGATCTGCATCGGTTCAGACACGCCTTGCGTCTTTTCTTGGTGGTCCGATGCTGAAAATGAGAAGCCAGGGCTATTCCCAAGTGCTCGCAGTCTCTCCTTTCTCCTTTCAGTAAGTCTCTGGTCAATCCGGATACATAGTTGAATAAAGTCCTCCAACTGGTCAGGGGTCTCAACCCTGGCAAGCTCGTCTTTCACTGGTTCTGATAACCCTCGTCGAAATTGACTTCTCTGGGCCGCTGGATTCCAGGTAGTGTCGGCCACCCAGCGACGGAACTCCGATGTGTATTCCGCAACAGAGCGACGTCCTTGGCGCAAATTATGTAATTTGGTTTCTGCTGTGGCACAGCGGTTTGGGTCATCAAAAACTTGATTCATAGCTGCGGTGAAGGCTTCCAGGTCATTAAGGAGGGCATAGTCCTTTTCTACATAAGGTGAAGCCCAAGCAAGAGCTTCATCCGTCAGGAGATTTATCATGAAAAAAACTTTCTTCCTCTCACTGGTAAATGGAGCAGGTTGCATCTGGAAGTATATGCGGCATTGATTGAGGAATCCTCGGTACTGCTTGCGATCCCCACTGAACTTTCCAGGCAGCGGCAGCCGCGCGTTTGATTCGGACCCTGAATTGCGCACGTCCAGAAGTTGTTTTTGTAGCTCAATTACTTCCTGTTGTATCGCCGTGAAATCAGTTTGTAACTTGGCATATTTTCCTTGAGAGTCAGTACAAAAACTTTGAAGCTCCGTAACTTGCCGTCTCAGGGTGTTCACAGCGGACTCCATTTTGGCGCGAGATTATTCTGTCAAGATCCCGTCTGGGTTGGAGCCGATGTTACTGCAAACACTAGGGGAAGCAGAGGCAGGTAGCGTAGTCAGATGGCAGCCGGAGGTCGGTACACAGGAGAGCAGTGTTTGTAGCAATGGATCAGGCGGAGAGCGTAGTCAGAAGGCAGGCCGAGGTCGGTTCACAGGAGAACAGTGTTTGTAGCAATGGTTCAGGCGGAGAGCGTAGTCAGAAGGCAGGCCGAGGTCGGTTCACAGGAGAGCAGTGTTGTAGCAATGGATCAGCAGGAAACGCTTGACTAAAGGCTTGGAGCTCAATAATCTCGCAATGACACACCCACAGGGCCAGGTTTATATAGGGTGTGTAATTGGCAATCAGAGGCCCAATCAAAAGAGCACTAGGTGTAGCTAATCAGGAAGAACAGTCAATGGTATCAGGGTTCAGCAAGGAACTTTGCAGCCAGCAGAATAGCTCAGATGGTAGAGCTGCTGGCCAGTGGACAAGAGGTACTGGGTTCGACTCCTGACACCAGGGGAGGCTGTGCCGCCTGCTCCTTGAGAGTTTTTAGGCTAGCGTCAGCTTCCAGCGCTGCCTGAAATCTCTGACTTGATATGGCAAGAATTGATGAAACTGCCACACCCTCTGTCAGCCCCCCGGGATGTCTCCTGGCTGCTGTCTGACTCGGCAGCCACTTGGTTGGAGAGGGGAAACCGTGGGACCTCCGTGAGGCTCCTTGGGCTTCAGCACTCCCACTCCTGGTAACAGCGGCCACAACCGCTGAGACCACGAGTAGCGCCTGCTTCCCCTCGTTCCCTGACCAAGTCACCGGGTCAGGCAGACTTCCCTGGCCTCCTGACATCCCGCATGTGGGGAACTCCTGCCCTGGGGTCTTACCTGGTGGCTCCTCTCCCGGGACGCCCCCTCCCCCATGGCCTGTTCCTCTTTCTGCAGGGGCGCTAGACTCAGCAGGCTGGATTCCCTTAGGGCCCTATACTGCCTATAGCAGCCCCTCCCACCGCCTCTGAGATCTCCCCTGCAGCCTCCTCACCTGTCCTCACTGTGAGCCCCGTGTGTGTAGTGTCAGTGCATGTCTTACCATCAGGTTTCACTCCCTCCTCCACTGTTGGAGGCACATTCAATCCATTAACACAGTAGAGTCATGACATATTTGAGGAGCCGAACTTGGGGGTTCAGTGGCCACATACTGAGACACTAGCCACCCCAAATCGGTCCCAAGCAACACATTAGCAGGAATATTTGACATTACTCCCACCTCCCGCATCCCCCTCCCGGCGCCCCAGTCCAAATACACCTTGGCGACGGGCAGCGCCGGTTCAACGCCTCCAATTCCGGAGACGGAAAGGGTTTTCCCAGGCACCAAGTCATGAGGGGACACAACCTCAGGAAGTACCAGGGTTCGTTCAGTGATTGTGTCCCGCAGTCCCATGACTGCTGAGCCGCCGATGGTGATGGGTTGGTAATTGTCCAGGGACCCCCCACCACCCCCTCCCACACACAAAACAGTGGACGGTTTCTGGGTCAGTGATGGGGCCTTATGGCACTGGGGACACGCAGCCTTAAAGTGTCCTGGCTGGTTGCAATGATGACAACGTCTGGGTTCTGTTCCTGGCCTGGAGAGGGCAGCAGGGGGGTACACCCCTTGCACTCTGGGGGCTGGATATGGGGCCAGGGCAGGATTGGGCTTACCCCCTCTCCAGGTGCATCTGGCAGGCTTCTTCGGCTCAGGCGCCCTATTGGCATACTCATCTGCCAGGGCGGCTGTAGCAGAAGCCCCCTTTGGTTTCGGGTCACGGAGGATCTTCTGGAGGTCCTCTGGGCAGTTCCACAAGGACTGCTCCATGACGAACAGTTCCTGGACCTCCTGGCGGGTGATGAGCTCTAGACCCGTGGTCCAGTGCTCCGCAGCTCTCAGCAGGGCCTGCATGTGGTCAGTCCAGGTGTCCTTTGAACCCCGCTGCAGGCTCTGGAACTTCCTGCGGTACGACTCTGAAGTGAGGTTGTAGAGCTGGATCAGGGCCCACTTGATGCTGTTGTAGTCCTGCTCCTCCCCGGCAGGTAAGTCCCCCAAAACTTCCAGGGACTTACCCCTCAAACGGGGGTCAGGTACCTTGCCCACTGATCCAGGGCTAGATGGTGTTATAGGCAGGTTCTCTCAAAGGCCAGCAGAAAGGAATCCAGGTCTCCATCCTTTTCAAGCAAGGAAAAGTCCTCCGCCCGGACCTTGGAAGCCTTGGTCTACGGTGGGGCTGGAGCGTCCAGCGGGAGCCCGTGCTGAGCCATCTCCAGTCGGTGCCGGTGCTCCGCAGCTTCACAGCGTTCCACAGCCTGCAGCACATGTTCTGCATGCTCACGCTCTGCTGCTTTCTCTTCTGCCACCAGGAGTCTGTCATGGGCGGCGTCATTACCAGCCTCGAGCTGTGCCATAGCCGCTTGGAAAAGGGCCTCCGATCTGGTCAGGCTGGGACGGGCAGGGGGTGGACAGTCCACTGCGGGACTGAGCACGGGGGGAGCCCTGACTGAGCTCCCTCTCGCCTTCATCGGTATCGACCCCCTCATAGACCATAGCATTGGCCTCCCCCTTTGCCTTACTCCTGGTGCCTTCCGCCATCTTGGGAATCTAAGATTCGTGATCAGAGTAAAAGCATCAGCCCAAAATTAATTTTATGGTCTAATTGCCTTAAGGGCGCACTAGATAATTACAGAAATATACAGTAAGTTATACAACGGAATTACAGTGGATTTGCAGTCAGAGTAAAATACAACAATAATGGTACAAGGCTTAGAGGTATTGGCTAGAGGTCAATATTACCAGGTTGTAGGTTGTATGTGGAGGCAGAGAGCTCTGCGATCCACAGGTGAGAATCTTAGCTGCTGGACAGTCCCCCAAAACGTGTGCCGCTGCTCCCTTGGCAGATCTGTCCCTTGTTCCTTCTTAGATCTTCATCATCTTGGCTTCTGTGAGAATACAGTAGGGCGAGTCTGCCGTCCGGTCACAGTTCTTAAACCTGCTAGGACCCTCCCCTCGGTGTCAGAGGGTGGGCTGATAATCTCCACCCTTAGCTCCCTGCAGAATTTATTCCCAATATCTAACAAAGGGGTTAACTTTCTCCAGGACGATCGGATCAGGACACGAGAGGTACCAGCCGATGCAGTATGTTTTGCCTGTTGCATGGAGATCAAACCTGGCTGATTGGGCCAATCTCTATAACTCAGGCCCCCGAGCCATCACCGACTCGGAAGTTGCACTGTCAGATGCCCGAGGTCCGCAGGATCACGCAGATATTTCTTATGAGTCTGTACCTACAATAATAATAATCTTTATTTTTATATAGCGCTAACAGATTCCGCAGCGCTTTACAGTTTTGCACACATTATCATCGCTGTCCCCGATGGGGCTCACAATCTAGATTCCCTATCAGTATGTTTTTGGAGTGTGGGAGGAAACCGGAGTACCCGGAGGAAACCCACGCAAACACGGGGAGAACATACAAACTCCTTGCAGATGTTGTCCTAGGTGGGATTCGAACCCAGGACTCCAGCGCTGCAAGGCTGTAGTGCTATCCACTGAGCCACCGTGCTGCCCTACAAAGATGTGTTCATAATTCATAATCCTAGAACGGAGCCGTAGGGTCTGGGAAATACAA
This sequence comes from Oophaga sylvatica, assembly GCA_033576555.1. Classification (NCBI taxonomy): domain Eukaryota; kingdom Metazoa; phylum Chordata; class Amphibia; order Anura; family Dendrobatidae; genus Oophaga; species Oophaga sylvatica. Next base: position 41,668 of record JARQOD010003083.1, on the reverse strand, counting down.
TGGGTGTTTTCTGTGTCTAGTTGGCAGGTATAATCTAATTGAAGCCCCCAGCTTTGAAGTACTGTTTTGGCCTGACCCACTTAGCATACTAAAAGGCCTGGTCATTCACAGTGGAAACTAAACCCTATTGTCTTCAATATGCCTAAGGCCATGGGGGCCAGATGCAGCCAGCTGCCTGTGGCTTTTGTGAATTCAGACAAAATGGAGGCTGGTACAGGCCAATCCAAGATGGTGGCTGTTCCTTCATCACAATGTGCAAAAAAAGCTAATCGATCACAATTGCCTTGGGGACTCCGAAATATATATAGTAAAGTAATTAATCCATATATGAAAGGCTTCACGGCATCAAAGGAGCAATAATTAAAGATATTACAATGTAATGTAACCAAGCATTTTTGAGTGACCCCCCCCCGGGGGTACTTTTAAGGTCTAAAAATGTCTGAAATTAACAGAAACAGTGCTCAAATAACATTGGAACATCATGAGGAATGCCCCTGGAAGCATTTCTGACACCCAGATCATAACTGTGAACAATGTTGTCTGTTGTGAGCATGTTGGAAATCACTTCTGAGTTGGGGCTCACTCTGGTGGTTGCTGAGGGTATTGAACCAGTGTTGAATAGTAGAAGTCCATCACCTGCGATGACTGGCAATCAGGAGATGACTGGGCTGATATAAGTGAGCTGCCTTCCCATGATCCTCGCCGGTGATCAATTGTTGTTTCCTGGTTCATTTAGAAGTCACTGGTGTCTTGCCTTCGTCTGCTACTTCCAGATAAGATATTTTCTGCTTGTTTCTATCGTGTTTGCTATTTCCATTTTTTGTCTGCACTTTTCTGGGAGGTTAGCCGGGTTCCCCTCCAGGGGCCTGTGCTACTCTCTGTTTTTCAGTAGCCACTGTTTATTTGTTCCATTGCTCTGTCCCTGCTATTTGAGTGGCTGCAGGTTAGCCGCTTGTTCACACCGGAGATTGGATTTAGCAGGTGGTGAGATCGTGTGATCTCAGCATTTTATAAATCAGAAGTGTTGGAAGTTTTTCTATGGTTTTGCTGGGTTGCAGATAGTATTCTGTCCTGTCCTATCTAGGCAGTGTTTGGCCCCAGCGTTTGCTCACTCTATTTTCTGCCAGCATTTGTATTTCGTCTTGTCTAACCGCCATTATATGTGTGGGGGCTACTTATTCCTTTGGGGCTCTACTCCAGGGCAGTTAGCTTTCCTGTTTCTATCTTTAGGTGTAGCTAGCTCTCCGGCTGTGCCGAGGAGTCTAGGTCACCGTAGGTACGTCCCATGGCTGCTTCTAGTTGTGCGGTTAGTTTAGGGATCTGCAACCCATTAGTTCCCAACCTCTCTGGTGTTCTGCTGCCCTTGGCTGTTTTTTGCTCCTGTCCTCCTCAGCTACCAATTCATAACAGTTTCAGAGTCTTACGCATCTTTTACAGGCGCACAATAAAACATACAAAAACGATACCAAAATAGATTTTGCTGGGAAATATGTTAACCCCTTAACCCCCAAGGGTGGTTTGCACGTTAATGACTGGGCCAATTTTTACAATTCTGACCACTGTTTCTTTATGAGGTTATAACTCAAGAACACTTCAACGGATCTTAACAATTCTGAGAATGTTTTCTCGTTACATATTGTACTTCATGATAGGGGTAAAATTTCTTCGATATAACTTGCGGTTATTTATGAAAAAAATGGAAATATGGCGAAAATTTTGAAACTTTTGCTATTTTCAAACTTTGAATTTTTATTCCCTTAAAATAGAGAAATATGTCACACAAAATAGTTACCAAATAACATTTCCACATGTTTACTTTACATCAGCACAATTTTGTAAACACATTTTTTTTGTTATGAAGTTATAAGGGTTAAAAATTGACCAGTGATTTCTCATTTTTACAACAAATTGTACAAAACCATTTTTTTAGGGACCACCTCACATTTGAAGTCACTTTGAGGAGTCTATATGGCAAAAAATACCCAAAAGTGACACCATTCTAAAAACTGCACCCCTGAAGGTACTCAAAACCACATTCAAGAAGTTTATTAACTCTTCAGGTGCTTCACAGGAGCTGAAGCAACTTGGAAGGAAAAATGAACCTTTAACTTTTTAATCACAAAAATGATCGTTTACAAACAATTTTTTTATTTTAACAAGGGTAAAAGGAGAAAATGGACAGAAAAAGTTGTTGTGCAATTTCTCATGAGTTACATTTCAAACCAAAATTGGCTGGAATTGAGATTGTACGCCATGTAGCGTTTGGAGAGCCCCTGATGTGCCTAAACAGTGGAAACCCCCACAAGTGACACCATTTTAGAAACTTGACCCCCTAAGGAACTTATCTAGATCTGTTGTGAGCATTTTGAACCCCCGAGTGTTTCATTAAAGTTTATAATGCCTGGGTGTGAAAAAAAAAATTTCACAAAAATGATTTTGTAGTCCCCAAATTTTAATTTTTCCCAAGGAAATTTGACCCCAAAAGTTGTTTTCCAATTTGTCCTGAGTATGCTGATACTCCATATGGGGGGGGAGAAATACTGTCTGGGTGCACTTCAGGGCTCGGAAAGGAAGTAATGACATTTTGGAATGCAGACTTTGATGGGTGTCATGTTCAGTTTGCAGAATCCCTGATGTGCCTAAACAGTGGAAACCCCCACAAGTGACCCTATTTTGGAAACTTGAGCCCCTAAGGAACTTATCTACAGTTATGATTAGGGCTGGGATTAGGGTTAGGCCGGCATCACACTTGCGAGTTTGATGCGAGAAACTCGCACGAGTTTCTCGCATCAACACCTGGCACTGCTGACGGCACTCGGACAGGAGCGTGCGGCTGCATAGAAATACATGCAGCCGCACACTCCGGTCCAAGAACAGGCGGCAGTGCCGGGTGTTGATGCGAGAAACTCGTGCGAGTTTCTCGCATCAAACTCGCAAGTGTGATGCCGGCCTAACCCTAATCCCAGCCCTAATCATAACCCTAACCACAAACCTAACCCTAACACACCCGTAACCATAGTCCCAACCCTAACCCTAACTTTAGCCTGTGAGACAGTGAAGGAATATGTGGTGAATGAGGTGTATATTTCACCTAAGTACCTTGCTGACTGGTATGAGCGAAATGTGTGGCTTTGTAAACCTGGTGGTAAAGAAAGGTCACTACACCTGCCATTCAGTACACGCTTGCAGCTCAGACCTGAATCCACTCAGGTGTTGATTAGGAAGCCAGAAGTAGGTGCTTGGGAACACAGTCAGGGAGCTCATTCAGTCTGGACAGGAGTCCAGGCACGGAAGGAGACTCCGGGAGGTGGGCTCTCTCTGTCTGGGTGCTCGAGGTACCACGGACACAAAGAGGAGACTCTGCGACACTCTATGCTGGTGACTACTGAATAGAAGGTGACCTCTCTCAAGTCTGGATGTTGGAGTTGCCTTCAGACATAAAGAGGAGTGTCTGTGAAACTCCATACTGGTAACAGAGATCATATGTGTTGTTTTGGGCACAGACTGGTAGAGTCTGGGTCCCGGATAGAGAGGGCCATCTATCTAAGTGTAATTAGAGGCTAGACAAGCCCAGGTTTTCTGTTTATGCTTTGTTTTAATCTGTTTGCTGTGGACTTTAATAAAGCTGGTTGCGGCCAGTTTTCACCAAGCGGCTGTCTGAGTGAACTGTTTCCGTGCCATTCTGTCTACCCAGACAGCGATCCTAGAGCTAAATACCCCTGGAAATGTTACAAGCCCCAACCCTAATAATAATAATAATAATCTTTATTTATATAGCGCCAACATATTCCGCAGCGCTTTATAGTTTAACAGTTTCAAAACACAAGTCATAAGTAACAACGTTAACAATATAATAATTAAAGCAAAATAAGATGACCCTGCTCGTATATATATATATATATATATATATATATATATAAATAAACCCTAATGGGAAAATGGAAATAAACTTTTTTAATTTTATTATTTTTCTCTAAGGGGGTGATAAAGGGGGTTTGATTTACTATTTATAGCGGATTTTTATGATTGGCAGCTGTCACAGGCTAAAAGACGCTTTTTATTGCAAAAAATAGTTTTTGCATCATCACATTTTGAGAGCTATAATTTTTTCTTATTTTGGCCCACAGAGTCATGTGAGGTCTTATTTTTTGTGGGACGAGGCGACGTTTTTATTGGTACCATTTTTGGGCACATGACATTTTTTGATCGCTTTTTATTACGATTTTTGGGAGTCAGAATGAACAAAAACCTGCAATTCATGAATTTCTTTGGGGGGCCATTTATACCGTTCCGCGTGTGGTAAAATTGATAAAGCAGTTTTATTCTTCGAGTCAGTACGATTACAGCGATACCTCATTTATATCATTTTTTATGTTTTGACGCTTTTGTACAATAAAAAAATAATTATTTTTGCATCGCTTTATTCTGCAAGCTATAACTTTATTTTTTCGCTGATAATGCTGTATGGCGGCTCATTTTTTGCGGGACAAGATGACATTTTCAGTGGTACCATGTTTATTTATATCCGTCTTTTTGATCGCGTGTTATTCCACTTTTTGTTCGGCGGTATGATGATGAAGCAGTTTTTTGCTTTGTTTTTTTTTAAGGGATTCACTAAAGGAGTTAAGTAGTGGGACAGTTTTATAGGGTGGGTCGTTACTGACCCGGCGATACTAAATATGTGTACTTTTATTGTTTTTTTTTTGTTTACATGAAGAAAGGAATTTATTGGGGAATATTTTTTTTTTATTTATGAATTTTTTTTACACGTTATTTTTATTTTTTTGACTTTTTTACATTGTCCCAGGGTGGGACATCACTATATTATATCAGATCTCTGGTCTGACACTGTGCAAAGCACTCTGTCAGACCAGCGATTTGATTGGCAGTGCTGCAGGCTTTCTCAGCGCCTGCTCTCAGCAGGCACTGAGGAAGCCGCCTCCCTGCAGGACCCGGAAGGACCCGGAAGGACCCCGCGGACATCTTGGATTCGGGGTCCTGCAGGGAGGAGGGTCCCTCAGAACAGTGCGATACATCGCGCTGTTCTGAGGGTCTCAGGGAAGCACGCAGGGAGCATCTTTGACCGCAGTGTGCCAAGGGTTAATGTGCCAGGAGCAATCCATGACCGCTCCTGGCACAGTGCCGGGTGTCAGCTGTGATAATCAGCGCTGACACCCGGACACGATAAGCTGCGCTCCCCCCGGGATCGCATGTGACGTACTATTCCGTCCTTGGGAATTAAGTCCCGGGGCACATGGACGGAATAGTACATCAGTTGGTATTAAGGGATTAAGGAACATCCTTTCCAGGGTAATGATTTGAATGTAAGGAAAAATACAAAAACAAAAATGTTCCTCCACCACTTGGGCTATGTTCACACGTAGCATTTTTGATGAGTTTTTCAACTTTACCATTGCTTTCAAGCAAGACAAATGCATTTACTGGGAAATGTCATTTTAACATTTTACAACCTTATTTGGCCATGTGGTGTGTGACACATCATCAGACACATCCTGTTTCATTTATGAAGGAGGGACTCTGAAAGTCACAAAGTCTACTTTTATAGTGCCAGCAATGGGCCCTCACTTTGTTAAAGAGCCATTTGCTGGCTATGATTTGTTGTTCCCATTATTAAACAGTGGGTTCTTTATACTGTTATTGCGTATACAGTGAATGGCAGGGTTGCCAAAAATTTGGATGCACCCCCACAACCCTTTGAACAGACGTCATGGATGACCACATGCAACCAAAGTTGCAAGTATTCATTCGGTACTCCCATACTTTTTGCCTATGCATTGAATGCAAGGCCAGCCCATTACCAAAACTACACGCACCCCAATAAGACTTTTAACCCACGTCCTGGATGGCCACATTAAACCAAAGTTCCCATTAAGATTTCCTTGGTACTGCCATACTGTTTGCCTAGGCATTAAATGCAATGCCTGCCCTGTCCCAACATTACACAAACACCAATAACCCTTTGAACCCACATACTTGATGGCCACCTGAAAGAATTGTTCATATTAATTTGGTACTCCCATATTTTTTGGCTACGCAGTGAATTGTGGAGCCTGAAGAACCTGCATTGGAGAATGTAAGAGTTGAGGATGAAGACCCGGCAGTGGAGAATGTCAGTGTTGAGTCTGGAAAATCTGCAATGGAGAATTTCAGTGTTCAGGCTGAAGAAACTGCAGTGGAGTATTGCAGTGTTGAGGCTAAAGAACACCTGGCATTGGAGCATTTCATTGTTTAGGCTGAAGAACCTGCATTGTTGAATGTCAGTGTTGAGGCTGAAGGACCAGCAGTTGAGAATTGCGTTGTTGAGGCTGAAGAACCTGCATTGGTGAATTGCAGTGGTGAGCTTGAAGAACCTGCAGTGGACAATTGCAGTGTTGAAGCTAAAGACCCAGCAGTAGAGCATCGCAGTGTTGAGGCTGAGGAACCTTTATTGTAGCATTGCATTGTTAAGGAAGAACACCCAGCAGTGGAGCATTTCAGTGTTGAGCCTGAAGAACCTGCATTGGTGAATTGCAGTGGTGAGGCTGAAGACCGTGCATTGTAGCATTTCAGTGTTGAAGATGAACAACCAACAACACAGTTCACATTATTAGGAAGTGGGTCTCCCATACTGTTTGCCTATGCAGTGAATGCAAGGCGTGCCCCAAATTTGGACGCACCCAAATACCACTTGGAAGACACGTGGAGGAAGTCCTCCTAAAAATCTGTTTCTATTACAAAGGAGCGAGTCGACTATACTTGTAATGCCCAAACAGTAAGTGGATGGGCTGACAAAGAATTCCCCCTATGGAGTACACATCAACATACTGTGTCAATATTTTGGTTACGGGCATCATAAACACCATTAAAAACACTAACGTGGCTGTTGCATCACGAAACACGGTCACTCTGGTTATCTAGTGGTGGTGTAGGAAGAGACGTGGAGGATGGCCTCAGAAAAAGGTCTTCCCAGTTACAAGGAGCGGGTCTCCTATACTTGGAATGCCAAACATTTCCCCCTGGGGGGTACACATCAACATACTGTGTAAAAAAAATTTATCAAAAGGGCATCAAAAACACCCTTTCACACAATAAGTTGGCTGTTGCATCACAGACCACGGTCATCATGTTGATTTAGTGGTGGTGGATGATAAGGATGACGAGAAGGATAACTGTTATGTTTCGGTAGCGGAGGAGAAATAGGAAAAAATAGCCAAAGTAGCAATACACCAGAGAGGCTGGAAACTACTGGGTTGCAGAACCCTAAACTAACAGCAACACTAGAAGTAGCCGTGGAGCGTACCTACGGTGATCCTAGACGCCTCGTCATAGCCGGAGAGATAGCTACACCTAAAGATAGAAAGATGAAAGCTAACTGCCCCGTAGCAGAACCCCCAAAGAAATAGGAAGCCCCTAAACATGTAATGGCGGTTAGACAAGAAGAAAATACGAACACAGTCAGAAAATTGTTATGATTCGGTAGCTGAAGAGAGCAGGCAAAAAAGGCAATACACCAGAGAGGTTGGAATCTATTGGATTGCAGTACCCTGACTAACCACCACAACTAAAGGCAGCCGTGGAGCATACCTACGTTGGTCCTAGACGCCTCGTCACAGCCTGAGAAGCTAACTACACCTAAAGATAGAAAGAGGAAAACTATCTGCCCCGGAGCAGATCCCCAAAGAACATAGGAAGCCCCCAAACATGTAATGGCGGTTAGACAAGAGGAAAACACAGACACAGACAGAAAATAGTATGAGCAAACGTTGGGGCCCAAACTTCCTAGAAAGAACAGGATAGGAAGGTCACTTACTGCAATCCAAAAAACCCTAAAAAAATTACCAACACACTAATTGCAAAAACACCTGAGATCACACGACCTCTACCACCTAAATTAGTTCTCTGGTGTAACAAAACCAAACAGCAGCCACTGAAAAAAAAACTGGAAAAGGCAAATGAACAAATAACAGTGGCTGAACTAAACTGAGAGGGGCACAAGCCCCGGAGGGGACCCGGCAGACCCCCACAGAAGTGCAGGACAAAATGCAAAAAGCAAGCACAAAAAACAAAGGAAGAAAAAGTCTTATCTGTTAGCAGAAGATGCAGGCATGATACAGCAAGCTTCAAAGTGAAACAGGAATCACAGTTGAGACCAGAACAATTGATCACCGGCAACCCTGATGGGAGGGAACCTCCCTTATATAAGACCAGTCAGTAGCACCTGATCGCCAATCTTCACAATCTTCATTTAATAGCTCAGTACTGTTTGTAACCACCAGAGGGAGCTTCTGCTCAGAATTCATTTCTAGCACATTCACAACAGTACCCCCCCCTTGAGGAGGGGTCACCGAACCCTCATTTGGGCAACCAGGTCGGTCAGGATGAGCTCTGTGATACGCACGGATCAGTCTCCTAGCATGGATGTCCGAAGCAAACACCCAAGAATTGTCCTCCTGACCATAACCTCTCCACTTAACCAAATACTGGAGTTTCCGTCTAGAAAAACAAGAATCCAATATTTTCTCAACCACATACTCCAGATTGCCCTCAACCAAAACAGGGTCAGGAGGCACCGCCATAGGAACCACCGGCTCGACAAACCTCTTCAATAAAGACTTGTGGAACACGTTATGGATCTTAAATGTCCCTGGAAGAAGTAAATGAAAGGAAACAGGATTAAGAATCTCCATGATCTTATAAGGTCCAATGAACCTAGACTTAAACTTAGGAGATGCAACTCTCATAGGGATATTTCTTGAGGACAACAAGACCAAGTCCCCCACTTCAAACCGAGGACCATCAGTCCTATGCCGGTTGGCAAACCGCCGGGCCCTCTTCTGAGAGAGGGACAACCTCTCCACCACCTGGTCCCAAATCTGCTGCATACTCTCCACAACAGAGTCAATACCCGGACAGACAGAAGCCTCCGTCTGTCCTGAAGAAAATCGAGGGTGAAACTCAAAATTGCAGAAAAATGGAGACATCAAGGTTGCAGAGCTAGCCCTATTATTAAGGGCAAACTCAGCCAAAGGCAAAAAAGAGACCCAGTCATCCTGATCAGCAGACACAAAGCATCTCAGATAAGTATCCAATGTCTGGTTTGTTCTCTCAGTTTGTCCATTGGTCTGAGGATGAAAAGCCGAGGAGAAAGACAATTGAACACCAAGTTTAGAACAAAAAGTCCTCCAAAATCTGGAAACAAACTGGACTCCTCTGTCAGACACAATGTTCTCAGGAGTACCGTGTAACCGAACCACGTGCTGAAGGAACAAAGGCACTAATTCGGAGGAGGAAGGCAACTTAGGTAATGGCACAAGATGTATCATTTTGGAAAACCTATCACAAATCACCCAGATAACGGTCATTCTCTGAGAAACAGGGAGGTCGAAAATGAAATCCATATAAATATGGGTCAATGGTCTCTTGGGCACAGGCAATGGCATCAACAAACCACTAGGGCGAGAGCAAGGCTTGGAGCGAGAGCAAGTCCCGCAGGACTGCACAAATTCCCTGACGTCACGAGACAAAGTAGGCCACCAAAAGGACCGACTAACCAAGTCTCTGGTACCAAAAATTCCGAGATGACCGGCCAACGCGGAACAATGAATCTCAGACATCACACACTTTTTCCACCGGTCTGGGACAAACAATTTCCCAATAGGGCAGAGTTCGGGTTTATCCTCCTGACACCCTTCCAGAGCCAGTCTCAAATTGGGCGAGATAGCGGAAAGAACTACACCCTCTTTCAAAATAACAGCAGGATCAGATAACTCAGGAGAGTCAGCAAGGAAACTCCTCGAGAGGGCATCCGCTTTAACATTCTTAGTGCCAGGAAGAAAGGAAACCACAAAATTAAAACGTGTGAAAAACAAGGCCCACCTGGCCTGTCTAGGATTAAGTCGCTTGGCTGATTCCAGATAAACCAGATTCTTATGGTCCGAGAGGACCACAACCTGATGTTTGGCTCCCTCCAGCCAATGTCTCCACTCTTCAAAAGCCCACTTCATGGCCAATAACTCCCGATTACCCACGTCATAATTACGTTCAGTTGGAGAAAATTTTCGAGAGAAAAAGGCACAGGGGTTACTTTTAGAGGTCTCTGGATCTCTTTGGGACAAAACGGCACCTGCCCCAATTTCAGAGGCATCAACCTCCACCTGAAATGGCAGAGAAACATCAGGCTGCCGTAGAACAGGAGCAGAAGTGAATCTCTGCTTAAGTTCCTGAAACGCAGAAACTGCCTCAGGAGGCCAATTCACCACATCATTTAAAATGGAATGGGAGGAAACTGCTAACAAATGCTCTCGGAGATTCATGGAATTACTTGTTATGTCCGATGAGGTTAAATTGGTGGAGTTGGAGAAAGAGATTGACACTATACAAATTTCTCTGAAAGATATGTTAACTGATGATGCATTGGAAAAATTAAATAGCGATCTTGAAAAAGATCTCACTAAATGGGAACAAGAAATTTGTACCATCAAATCTAGAAAATTGCAGAGAGACAATTCAGACTTTCTGGAAAATAGAGTATACAGATGGAAAAACAGGGGCAAAAAATCACGCCCTATAATTGAGTCACGTTCTGGGTCGTTATCTTCTCTGACATCAGCTGACGATGCTAGCATCAAATCCGACCAGACGAGAACTTCAGGGACGGAGAATAATAGGACTGTGAACCCTATGAGAAGTACAAGAAGTCGCTATAACAATAAGAAAAGACATCTGACTTCTCCTACATATGAGCGAAAAGCAAAAAATTCTGGCTTACAGGTAATAAACTTATCTTCTCATATTCTGTCTGAGACACAATTAGATTTACTAAAATTGGGGCTCAATTTTGTTCCCAATAGTGGATTTTTTTACAGTCCTTAAGGACTTACATCTATTTTGTCGCAAAATTGTCCTCTGAAAATTACATCATCATGGTGACGATACCATGAATAGTGTTGAACAACAAGCCCTAATAGATCTGGAAGATCTTTTGAATGAACAACAACCGAATAATGCTGGCATTTTACCACATTCGATTGTGCCACGATTATTCACGTTCCCCCATGTCAATTTGCCCTCAGGTCGATATTTTTTGTAAACTGGTCACTGAGGACCTGAGGAGGATATCTGGTGGTATTTGTGGTGACAACATGACGATAGCACAGCGACGTGCTCTTGATGAGCTACGATCCCTTGAATCTGTGGTGATTAAACCAGCAGACAAGGGGGGGAACGTGGTGATCTGGCCAATCGAAAAATATGAGAAAGAGGCATTCCGCCAACTTAGGGATAAACAAACATATAAAGTGTTACCTCAAAATCCAACTCTACCTTTTTCCTCAGAATTAAAACTTATTCTGGACAATGCTGATGAGTTGGGTCTTGTTCCAAGAAAAGCTCTGGACGTCCTGTTGCCGAAACATCCTAAGGTACCTACTTTTTACTTATTACTAAAGGTACATAAGGACGCCCAGAACCCTCCCGGAAGACCAATTGTCTCTGGCATAGGAGGTTTAACCCCTTACTGCCATCAGACGTACTATCCCGTCCATGGTACCTGGGCCCGTATGACCATGGACGGGATAGTACGTCTCGTGCGATTGGATGTATCACAGCTGACACCCGGCACTATGTGTCCGGAGCGGTCACGGACCGCTCCCGGCACATTAACCCCTAGCACACTGGGGGCACAGGGGAGGATCGCGCAGGGTGGGGGCTCCCGGCGCGCCCCCTGAGACCCTCAAAGCAGCGCGATGTGTCGCGCTGCTCCGAGGGTCCGTCCTCCCTCCAGGTCCCCGGATCCAAGATGGCGCCGGGGTCCTGCAGGGAGGCGGCTTCCTCAGTGCTGAAAGCAGGCACTGAGAAGCCTGCAGCGATGCCAGAGCGATCGCTGGTGTGACAGAGTGCTGTGCACACTGTCACACCAGCGATCTGCTAAAATACAGTGATGTCCCACCCTGGGACAAAGTAAAAAAGTTAAAAAAATAAAAATAAAAATTGTTTAAAAAAATCATAAAAAAAAAAAAAATATTCCCCAATAAATTCATTTTTTCCTGTAAATAAAAAAACCAAAACAATAAAAGTACACATATTTGGTATCGCCGCGTCCGTAACGACCCCCCCTATAAAACTGTCATACTAGTTAACCCCTTTCGTGAACCCCTTAAAAAAAAAAAAAAAAAAACAAAGCAAAAAATCAATGCTTTATCATCATACCGCCAAACAAAAAGTGGATTAACACGCGATCAGAAAGACGGATATAAATAAGCATGGTACCGCTGAAAACGTCATCTTGTCCCGCAAAAAACGAGCCACCATACAGCATCATCAGCGAAAAAATAAAAAAGTTATAGCTCGCAGAATAAAGCGATGCAAAAATAATAATTTTTTTATATATAATTGTTTTAATTGTATAAAAGCGCCAAAACATAAAAAAATTATATAAATGAGGTATCGCCATAATCGTACTGACCCGAAGAATAAAACTGTTTCATCAATTTTACCACACGCGGAACGGTATAAACGCCTCCCCCAAAAGAAATTCATGAATTGCTGATTTTTGTTCATTCTAACCTCCCAAAAATCGAAATAAAAAGCGATCAAAAAACGTCACGTGCTCAAAAATGGTACCAATAAAACGTCACCTCGTCCCGCAAAAAATAAGACCTCACATGACTCTGTGGGCCAAAATATGCAAAAATTATAGCTCTCAAAATGTGGTGATGCAAAAACTATTTTTTGCAATAAAAAGCGTCTTTTAGCGTGACAGCTGCCAATCATAAAAACCCGCTATAAATAGTAATCAAACCCCCCTTTATCACCCCCTTAGTTAGGGAAAAATAATAAAATAAAAAAAAAGTATTTATTTCCATTTTCCCATTAGGGTTAGGGTTGCGGCTAAAGTTAGGGTTAGGGTTGGCGCTAAAGTTAGGATTAGGGTTAGGGTTGGGATTAGGGTTATGGGTGTGTTAGGGTTAGGTTTGTGGTTAGGGTTGGGACTAGGGTTAGGGGTGTGTTGGGGTTAGGGTTGGAGTTAGAATTGGGGGGTTTCCGCTGTTTAGGCACATAAGGGGCTCTCCAAATGTGACATGGCGTCTGATCTCAATTCCAGCCAATTCTGTATTGAAAAAGTCAAACGGTGCTCCTTCACTTCTGAGCTCTGCCATGTGCCCAAACAGTAGTTTACCCCTGCATATGGGGTATCAGCGTACTCTGGACCCCAAGAGTTATTGTGCAATTTGTCCTATTTCTTCTGTTACCCTTGGGAAAATAAAAAACTGGGGGTAAAAATATCATTTTTTTAAAAAAAAAATGATTTTTTTGTTTTTACGACTGTACGTTATAAACTTCTGTGAAGCACTTGGGGCTTCATAGCGCTCACCACACATCTAGATAAGTTCCTTGTGGGGTCTATTTTCCAAAATGGGGTCACTTGTGGGGGTTTCCACTGTTTAGGCGCATCAGGGGCTCTCCAAATGCGACATGACGCCCCCAGACCATTCCATCAAAGTCTGCAATCCAAAACGTCACTACTTCCCTTCCGAGCCCCGACGTGTGCCCATACAGTAGTTTTCTCCCACATATTGGGTATCAGCGTACTCAGGACAAATTGGAAAACAACTTTTTGGGTCCAATTTCTCATGTTACCCTTGTGAAAATAAAATATTGGGGGTGAAAAAATCATTTTTGTAAAAAAAAAAGGATTTTTTATTTTTACGGCTGTACGTTATAAACTTCTGTGAAGCACTTCGGGGTTCAAAGTGCTCACCACACATCTAGATAAGTTCCTTGTGGGGTCTATTTTCCAAAATGGGGTCACTTGTGGGGGATTTCCACTGTTTAGGCGCATCAGGGGCTCTCCAAATGCGACATGACGCCCCCAGACCATTCCATCAAAGTCTGCAATCCAAAACGTCACTACTTCCCTTCCGAGCCCCGACGTGCGCCCATACAGTAGTTTACTCCCACATATTGGGTATCAGCGTACTCAGGACAAATTGGACAACAACTTTTGGTGTCCAATTTCTCCTGTTACCCTTGTGAAAATAAAATATTGGGGACGAAAAAATCATTTTTGTAAAAAAAAAAAAAAGATTTTTATTTTACAGCTGCACGTTATAAACTTCTGTGAAGCATTTCGGGGTTCAAAGTACTCTCCACACATCTAGATAAGTTCCTTGAGGGGTCTAGTTTCCAAAATGGTGTCATTTGTTGGGGGTTTCCACTGTTTAGGCAGATCAGGAGCTCTCCAAACACAACATGGCATCCAGCCAATTCTGTGTTGAAAAAGTCGAACGGCGCTCCTTCCCTTCCAAACTCTACCATGCACCTAAACAGTGGTTTACCCCCACATATGGGTTATCAGCGTACTCAGGACAAATTGCACAATAACTTTTGGAGTCCTGTTACCCTTGGGAAAATAAAAATTGGGGTGAAAAGATCATTTTTGTGGAAAAAATATGATTTTTTAATTTTACGGCTCTACGTTATAAACTTGTGTGAAGCACTTTGGGGTTCAAATTGCTCACCAAAGATCTAGATAAGTTCCTTAGGGGGTCTAGTTTCCCAAATGGGGTCACTTGTGGGGGGTTTCCACTGTTTAGGCACATCAGAGGCTCTCCAAATGCTACATGGCGTCCAATCTCAATTCCAGCCAATTTTGTTTGGAAAAAGTCAAATGGTGCTCCTTCCATTCCGAGCTCTGCTGTGCGCCCAAACAGTAGTTCCCCCCCACATATGGGGTATTAGCGTACTCAGGACAAATTGGACATCAACTTTTGTGGTCCAATTTCTCCTGTTACCCTTGGGAAAAAAAAAATTAGTGACTAAAAGATAATTTTTGTGGGAAAAAAATAGGATTTTTTATTTTCATGCTCGGGCATTATAAACTTGTGTGAAGCACTTGGGGGTTCAAAGTGCTCACCAAAGATCTAGATAAGTTCCTTAGGGGGTCTAGTTTCCAAAATGGGGTCACTTGTGGGGGTTTCCACTGTTTAGGCACATCTGGGGCACTGCAAACGGAACATGACCCCCATCAACGTCTGCATTCCAAAACGTTGCAACTTCCTTTCCAAGCCCTGTCGTGCGCCCAAACAGTTTCCCCCCCCCACATATGGGGTATCAGCGTACTCAGGACAAATTGCACAATAACTTTTGGAGTCCTGTTACCCTTGGGAAAATAAAAATTGGGGTGAAAAGATCATTTTTGTGGAAAAAATATGATTTTTTAATTTTACGGCTCTACGTTATAAACTTGTGTGAAGCACTTTGGGGTTCAAATTGCTCACCAAAGATCTAGATAAGTTCCTTAGGGGGTCTAGTTTCCCAAATGGGGTCACTTGTGGGGGGTTTCCACTGTTTAGGCACATCAGAGGCTCTCCAAATGCAACATGGCGTCCAATCTCAATTCCAGCCAATTTTGTTTGGAAAAAGTCAAATGGTGCTCCTTCCATTCCGAGCTCTGCTGTGCGCCCAAACAGTAGTTCCCCCCCACATATGGGGTATCAGCGTACTCAGGACAAATTGGACATCAACTTTTGTGGTCCAATTTCTCCTGTTACCCTTGGGAAAATAAAAAATTAGTGACTAAAAGATAATTTTTGTGGGAAAAAAATAGGATTTTTTATTTTCATGCTCGGGCATTATAAACTTGTGTGAAGCACTTGGGGGTTCAAAGTGCTCACCAAAGATCTAGATAAGTTCCTTAGGGGGTCTAGTTTCCAAAATGGGGTCACTTGTGGGGGGTTTCCACTGTTTAGGCACATCTGGGGCACTGCAAACGGAACATGACCCCCATCAACGTCTGCATTCCAAAACGTTGCAACTTCCTTTCCAAGCCCTGTCGTGCGCCCAAACAGTTTCCCCCCCCCACATATGGGGTATCAGCGTACTCAGGACAAATTGGACAACAACTTTTGGGGTCCAATTTCCTTGGGAAAAATCAAAAATTTGGGACTAAAAAATCATTTTTGTGGAAAATTGTTTTTTTTATTTTTCAGACCCAGGCATTATAAACTTTTGTGCAACACTTGGGGGTTCAAAGTGCTCACAACAGATCTAGATAAGTTCCTTAGGGGGTCTAGTTTCCAAAATGGTGTCACTTGTTGTCATGGGTGCATCGCCACGAAGATCGTCGCGATTGCACATTCTGACTTCTCACAGCTGAGCTGCTGTTTCTTTGTGTTTGGTAATGAGAGAGTTAATTTTACCTAGCTCTTTGCTAAGACTAGGTCCAGCCTCGCCCGGCTGCTTTTGATTATGTTCTAATTAGTTTCCTTTATATTCCTGCCAGTCTGGGTGTTAGACGCCGGTGAAAGCATTCATGTAGTCTAGCAGACTGAAGCGGTTCTGAGAATACTTAAGCTAAGAGCTCCTTAGTTGTTTTTACTCTTATAGCTTATAGTTTATCTCTGAGACCTTAGGTGTTCCTACTGTGTGTGAGTGTTGTATGTAAGACTTTATTTACTTTATTTCTTGTCTTTCTTGTATGTCTTTCTGTTCATTAACCGTTAGTGACTAAAAGATAATTTTTGTGGGAAAAAAATAGGATTTTTTATTTTCATGCTCGGGCATTATAAACTTGTGTGAAGCACTTGGGGGTTCAAAGTGCTCACCAAAGATCTAGATAAGTTCCTTAGGGGGTCTAGTTTCCAAAATGGGGTCACTTGTGGGGGGTTTCCACTGTTTAGGCACATCTGGGGCACTGCAAACGGAACATGACCCCCATCAACGTCTGCATTCCAAAATGTTGCAACTTCCTTTCCAAGCCCTGTCGTGCGCCCAAACAGTTTCCCCCCCCCCACATATGGGGTATCAGCGTACTCAGGACAAATTGGACAACAACTTTTGGGGTCCAATTTCCTTGGGAAAAATCAAAAATTTGGGACTAAAAAATCATTTTTGTGGAAAATAGTTTTTTTTATTTTTCAGACCCAGGCATTATAAACTTTTGTGAAACACTTGGGGGTTCAAAGTGCTCACAACAGATCTAGATAAGTTCCTTAGGGGGTCTAGTTTCCAAAATGGTGTCACTTGTTGTCATGGGTGCATCGCCACGAAGATCGTCGCGATTGCACATTCTGACTTCTCACAGCTGAGCTGCTGTTTCTTTGTGTTTGGTAATGAGAGAGTTAATTTTACCTAGCTCTTTGCTAAGACTAGGTCCAGCCTCGCCCTGCTGCTTTTGATTATGTTCTAATTAGTTTCCTTTATATTCCTGCCAGTCTGGGTGTTAGACGCCGGATGAAAGATTCATGTAGTCTAGCAGACTGAAGCGGTTCTGAGAATACTTAAGCTAAGAGCTCCTTAGTTGTTTTTACTCTTATGCTTATAGTTTATCTCTGAGACCTTAGGTGTTCCTACTTGTGTGAGTGTTGTATGTAAGACTTTTTTACTTTATTTCTTGTCTTTCTTGTATGTCTTTCTGTTCATTAACCGTTAACCTGTTCTATTCCCTTTGTGGTATTCAGGTCCTTTAGGACTAGAAACAGTTGGCAGGGATTGATAGGAGACAGGAGTAGTATAGGAGGTATATCATTCGTCAAACTCAATTTGACAGGTCGACACGCCCCCTATCATTTAATCCGTCTCCTGTAAGATTATTCCATGCCAGTCTGGTGTTTGCTCAGGCGTGAAATCTGTCTCTGGATTGTTCAAGCAGATGAACGGTTCTTTTGAATTTTAGTAAGAGGGTTTATGTGTTTTATAACTCATTATCAGCTTATAGTTTTATTCTGATATTTTTTTTTGCTTGAGTGTTGTATTACAAATTATATTACTTAAGTTTTAGTAATTCAGACTTTGTTACTGGTTCTATTAACGTTATCTGTTTTCTTTTGAGAGTCTTAGGTTTATTCTAGTATAATTTCAGTTGGCAGGGATCTACACTGATACAGGATGTAGTATAAGGGTTATATTCTCAAACTCATTTTGGAGGTGACAAAAGGCTTATCATTTAATCGTCTATGAAGATTATCAAAGTACTCACCCCATGCGAACTTTGATGTTAGATTGCAGTGGATTGGATTCAATCAAAGTGAGTGTCTCTATGAATAATTAGCACATCTTATTGAAGGTAATCATCTTATAACACATTTGGAATTATGACGCTCATCTTATAGTTTTATTCAGTATATATATTTTTAGCTTGGCAGTGTATCTACACTTATATCAGACTGGGAAAGAGTTTTAGTGAAATACAGACTTTTGTTACAGATCGGTAATCTATTAGGAGCTGTGTATCTAAGGCTTGTGTGTGTTTATGAAGTTTAATATTTATCTATCAGTGATTTACAGATATTTAGCTTGCACGGTAATCATTCATCTATTTTCTAGGACTGTGGAAGAATCGTAAAAGAATTTGGAACGTTTAGGAATACTCACACCATAGTGTTTCTGGGAGTTTGAAAAAAGGCTATATATGTATCTTAATGAAGAATGTATATCAATTAAATAGACTTCTTAAATAACTAATATAATGATGTTAGCTGAAGTAAAGAGTGAATCTATCTTTATGTGCGTGAGAGTCAATTAGCAACATAATGATGTAATATCTATTGTATAGACATTTGGAATTATGACGCTCATACTTATAGTTTTATTCAGTATATATATTTTTAGCTTGGCAGTGTATCTACACTTATATCAGGACTGGGAAAGAGTTTTGTTACAACTAAGCTTTTACAGATCGGTATCTATTAGGAGTTGTATTAAGGCTTTTTCTATTTAAAGTTTAAAATATTTATCTATCTAAGTGGCAGGTTTGTTGCAGAATGAGTGAAGGTCGATGCTCTACGGTAAACATAAATATTTGCATTTTATAGTCAGGGTCTTTGTACCAAGACTTGTATTAAGTATTTTAAGTGAAAATAAGACTCTATGTGAATTAAACCACACAGATCAATAGATTGTTTGACTAATCATATGAGGAGGTCGCATCATTCATAATCAATTCTATAGTACCTGGGTAGATGCTTTTAAGGACCCAGTAAATGTATAAGGAGTTCTAGTTAAATACAGACTTCTGTATATAACTAGTATATAATGATTTTTAGTGAATTAAAGAGTGAATCTTGATCTTTTTGTGTGTGAGAAACTTTTAAGGAACCAGTAAATGCATGTAAAACACTATTGTGGTGGAATTTGGAATTTTTGACGCTCAACTTATAGTTTTATTCAGTATATATATTTTTAGCTTGGCAGTGTATCTACACTTATATCAGGACTGGGAAGAATGTACTTTTGTTACAGATCGGTAAGCTATTACTAAGCTGTGTATCTAAGGCTTGGGTTGTATTGAGAGGCGCATATTTTTCTATTTACTAGCTAACATGGTACATAGATATACATCTTTACTGGCACATAGAAATGTAGTACAACAGTGTTGACATGAATTGTCAGAATGAGTGAAGGTCGATGCTACGGTAATTCAGGCAAACAGTAAATAGTATTGCATTGTGTATAGTCAGTGGGATCTTTTAAAACCAACACATTTATGTGTATTCTGATAGCAGTGCCCATAGAATGAGTGAAGGTCGATGCTATTGTGACATGTTAGAAACCACATATACTAAATAGCCCTGTATTGTGTCATGACCTGTAAGTACAATGAGAGAAGGTCGCATGCATTCATGAATTCATTTGTCTCTATTTACCTGTAAATGTGTGTAAAGGGGAAAGTCATGGCGAGATTGAAATAAATTGAAAAAGGAAGCTTTTGCAGTATAAAATACAAATTTTATTAAGGTCTAAAATACATTATCATGGATAAAAATCCAAAAGAGTGGGATATACAGCATGCAGACAAAATAACCAAAGTGTTGACATGAAGTTACAGCTCAAAGACATATACATTATCATGAATAAAAATCCAAAAGAGTGGGATATACAGCATACAGAAAAATAGCCAAATGCAGACAGGTATGAACTACATTCAAATCAATATATAATAGTGCACATCTCCATATCTTATATGTTATAACGATAATAGACTAATCCAGTGCTAAACAATAATAACCTACATATATTTGTCCATATATATGCAGTCTATGTAACTCACAATATCCCCCAATAGGCAGACATATATGCACTATATATAGGATTATAAGTATCTCAATGAAGCATGTATATCAATAAAGTAACTTCCCCATCACAGATGCTAATATAATGATGTTAGCATGCAAGTGCAGGGCTCACAATACATACTGTGCGTGCATATGAAGTCAATTAGCACATCCATATGAGGAGCTATATTAAAAAAGCAGTTGTGTATAGTGGGCTCACAATACATACTGTGCGTGCATATGAAGTCAATTAGCACATCCATATGAGGAGCTATATTAAAAAAGCAGTTGTGTATAGTTGGCCAATCAAATATTAGTTATGCGTTCGCTACCACTGTTAACCATAGCAGCTCTCATGATGCTAGCTATTCTGATCAGCTTATCATATCAACCATGAAGCCTCTTTTAACCCCTTCACAATAATGTACAGAGAAGTTTTTATGTTTTAATACTGATAGACATATTGTGAACGGACATATAGGGTCCATGTGAGACACCATATTTTTCAAATATTAGTTAAGCGTATATTTCAACATTTTGCTCCTTCACAGATTTATTTTACATTATTTTTTTATTTTGCTTAAGGAGCGTGTACAGAGGAGTTTTTATGTTTTAATACTGATAGACATATTGTGAACGGACATATAGGGTCCATGTGAGACATGCCTGGACAAGTCCGGGCATGTCTGGGCATGCCTGGACAAGTCCTGGTCACGGGACAGCCGTGGAAAAAACAATACTGAAATTCAAAAACTATGTGCTGGCCGTTAACACGCGCACAGTCATCTAGAAAATATTGAGCGAGTTGCTTCACAAACCCTCTCAAGGCATGTTGAATGTTAACGTTCCCGCTATGAGCTACACACATGACCAACTGTATAGCCTGGGATGCGTAGCGTTCTTGCAGCGCAGGCCTTTTTTAAAGACGCTAAGCCCATCAGATATAAAAGACAGGCATGTTGAGACGTGTCCCGGCCTATTTTGGTACATACCCACTCCTATGCAACGATATTGAGTACCGTTCAACAAAAATCAGGTACAAACTTTTTAACATACCAGTGTTTCGGACCCTCAGACCATGCCAGAAGCACTCTGTGCCATGTACTCTAACTCATAATATTCGATTTTGATCAGCATTCAACAAAAAAAATTGGGTGCTACCTTTTTAGCATACCTGTGTTTCTATAGCGAATACACGGACCCCTACAGCGCATCCCTATAGTGTAGTTTAATGTAGGGGGGCAAACAGATTATCGCTGGTGCTTGGAAAATACCACATTTCATAGATGGCGCTGATCCGCTGAATCATTTTTAAACATTTCACGCCACTCATGCACCCACAGCACACTTATGCTGTACCAGCACCGCTGCAGCTAGCGCTTTTTAGCTAAAAAAGACCCTTATTTGCATCATTTTCATTATAGTACGACTGGTACATACCCACTCCTATGCAGCGATATTGAGTACCGTTCAACAAAAATCAGGTACAAAATTTTTAACATACCTGTGTTTCGGGCGCTCATGCCATACCAGAAGCACTCTGTGCCATGTACCATAGCCCATAATAATCGATCTTGATCAGTATTCAACAAAAAATTGGGTGCAAACTTTTTTAGCATAGCTGTGTTTCTGACTCCCATGTCGTACCAGAAAGACCTATTTTGGCACAGGACTACACCTATGCAACGGTTTTGACCACTACTCAACAAAAATGGCTACAAACTTTTTAACATATCTGTGTTTCGGACTATCATGTCATAGCAGAAGCACCCTATGCCATGTACTCTAGACCATAATATTCGTTTTTGATCACCATTCAACAAAAAATTGCGGCATGTTGAGACGTGTCCCGGCCTATTTTGGCACATGACAAATGTTTCTGACTCTCATGTCATACCAGAAGCACCCTGTGCCATGTACTCTAGACCATAATATTTCACATCGGGTATGGGAACTACATAGCTTTGTTTTCTCAGGTATTTAAAAAAGTGTGGAAAACTGAAAATCCCGCGGCCTGTGGTAATTTAGTGAGAACTATATAGACAAATCGGGTATCGTCACACACGAGACCACGACACCTCGGGCTATCACATTTACCACTAGTTTTCAAAAATCAGCTCCTTAACAATAAAGTAAGAATCGTAGCGTCCTGCATTGTGGTCTATAAATGTATAGTTTGAAAATTTACCGTTGCTAAAGAACAGTAAAAAGTCGTGCGTACAACTATCACCCCCAAAACTCTCACCACTATCACAAACACTATTGCCTACAGAGGCGCCCGCGAGAATTTCCGTATGTGTGTATCAAGATGCTCCCTGCTATGACCGAATGTTTGCTCGTGGATGCTGGCATTTCCAGTGACATCATAGTTGTGTAAATGCGCTGGGGCACGTGTATCGATCCCCTAGGGTGTAATGCGTGATCATTTTAATTAATTTTCAATTCATAACCACACGTTCTCAGGCAGACAGGTTTATTTCACAGAAGTTGACTGTACAGTTGCATAATCTTTGTTTAAAATCATACATTTGCATAATTTTGTTTAAAATCGCACAGCTCTGCAATAATGTCGGGTGTTGGACATGCACTTATCAGTCTTTCATACGTGTCGCAGAAAGATTTTAGTCTGTTCTGCGAGAGTTTATTATGCACGTACTGTGCAGACATGTCAAGAAACATTTTGGTGTGTTCACCAGTCCATACGGGTGTTGGTGTGTAAGGCGATCGACCATCATCCTTCTGCTTCTTACTTACACGCCGGCGCGATACCGCGCGTTTCTTTGACGGTAATGCATCGGCTGAATTGGCAGCTGCTGCTTCCGCGTTGCTATTTGCAGATTCTGTAGTTTGACACAGACGTATATTCTTAAGCCGACTACTCTTAGCATTCCCGGGGTGCTCGGTTGGCGCGTCGTTTTCTTCACGATCTGCGACACACTCGTGTGAAAGAGGCTCCGTTCTCACTTCCGTTCTGTTCTCAAATCCATAATTGCGCTGCTGCAAAACTCGCGAATGACGATCCTCCGTAACTAAAGAAAAGATACGTGTTGTAGTTAACCGCTAAGTGGGGGAGATATAGGAAGAGCTACATGAGCCACATGGCTCTGATTCAACGCGATATTTGTAAAGCTACTAGCACCGATTATCTGTGAAACCGATGCATGATTGTTTGTATAAGTACACTATAGAGCGGCCTAGACATATATACTTACAAGTATGCCCGGGTGCTGATCTACAGAGAATGCTGAATTAACAGACATCTCGCTGCTCGGACGCTGCCGTATGGGGCTGTTTTCTCCCTCAAACTGCAACCTCACGGGCGATACTTTAGCAGCTGTAAATAAAATATAACATACATGAATGCGCACAACACATTCACAAAGCTAACTTGACACAGGTAAATAAAACTAGTTACCGCAGAAATTTTTATCTGCGTGTATAACTACACTATAGAACTGCGTAGACATATATGCTTACAAGTATGAGACGTGTAGTGTAGTTCAGAGATTGGTGAATTAAACGGTGTGGAGGTGCTCGGGCGTTTTCGTATGGGTGTGTTTTCTTTTTCAAGCTGCAGCCTCCTGCTCGTTAGTTTAACATCTGTAAATAAAATATAACTATTACTCGCCACAGAGATGATATCTACGTGGGCCACACGCACAAAGCTAAATTCGCAAAGCTATCGTAACGTGCGTAAATAAAATATATCCCCCAGTTATTGGTGGCGTCACAGGGTACAGAGGGTACAAACACATATCACCCTGGTTTCATGGACCCGCTACCTTTTCTATTCCAGAGCCGTGTGCTTAGCGAATCACCCCATCTTTTAGGAGCGTTGGGAGGATTATAGTCCGGTTCTACGAACTCGACATCTGAATCCTGGGGATCCTCCACGATCTCAGCATCGGAATCGCGATGCTCGAGCGGCTCAGTCGCCACAGGGTTACCAACCGTCCAGTCCGCTACAGCTGTATCTGTATGAGAAAATGTTTATATTATTAAAACATGTCTAGCTAACGACCCAGTCAGCTAAAATAAAATTAACTGTATGGATTTTAGCGGCAGGCTATATTAATTATTAATATTAATAGTAGACGTTATAAATTTACAGCTACCACGTTTACCCGTCTAGATACATAGGTTTAAAACATATGATATAGCTATAGGTTTCTTGCCTGTGACAGACGGGTGAGAGCTTGAAGCTCGTCGCCCGCTAGCAGAGTTGCATTCCTCTAACAGGTTCTGCGTAATGAACCGGTTCTCGTAGGAGTAGTCTGAATGGACTCCCTCTTCTTAAATAAGAATGAAATATATCGTTTATATATACAAAGCGCAGACTCAGACAGCCCGACACAATACGACGTACACTATATACGGTGTAAAATTTACCCGATTGTTCTGGTGAAAGCAAAGCAGAATATTGAACGCGAGAATATCTGGACTCCATCTTGAATAAAAAGGGTCCGCTATTAAATTAAAGCAAATAAAGATCAAGTATGAAAACACGACTAACCTATTCATGCAAATACTACACAAACTTAAATATAATTGAAACAAAAGACATAAAAATACGCACTTTAGCTCTAAAGATCAACTATGAAAACACTGGTAACCTATTCATGCAAACACTACACAAACTTAAATATAATTAATATTAATAATTAATATAGCCTGCCGCTAAAATCCATACAGTTAATTTTATTTTAGCTGACTGGGTCGTTAGCTAGACATGTTTTAATAATATAAACATTTTCTCATACAGATACAGCTGTAGCGGACTGGACGGTTGGTAACCCTGTGGCGACTGAGCCGCTCGAGCATCGCGATTCCGATGCTGAGATCGTGGAGGATCCCCAGAATTCAGATGTCGAGTTCGTAGAACCGGACTATAATCCTCCCAACGCTCCTAAAAGATGGGGTGATTCGCTAAGCACACGGCTCTGGAATAGAAAAGGTAGCGGGTCCATGAAACCAGGGTGATATGTGTTTGTACCCTCTGTACCCTGTGACGCCACCAATAACTAGGGGATATATTTTATTTACGCACGTTACGATAGCTTTGCGAATTTAGCTTTGTGCGTGTGGCCCACGTAGATATCATCTCTGTGGCGAGTAATAGTTATATTTTATTTACAGATGTTAAACTAACGAGCAGGAGGCTGCAGCTTGAAAAAGAAAACACACCCATACGAAAACGCCCGAGCACCTCCCACACGTTTAATTCACCAATCTCTGAACTACACTACACGTCTCATACTTGTAAGCATATATGTCTACGCAGCTCTATAGTGTTCTTATACACGCAGATAAAATTTCTGCGGTAACTAGTTTTATTTACCTGTGTCAAGTTAGCTTTGTGAATGTGTTGTGCGCATTCATGTATGTTATATTTTATTTACAGCTGCTAAAGTATCGCCCGTGAGGTTGCAGTTTGAGGGAGAAAACAGCCCCATACGGCAGCGTCCGAGCAGCGAGATGTCTGTTAATTCAGCATTCTCTGTAGATCAGCACCCGGGGCATACTTGTAAGTATATATGTCTAGGCCGCTCTATAGTGTACTTATACAAACAATCATGCATCGGTTTCACAGATAATCGGTGCTAGTAGCTTTACAAATATCGCGTTGAATCAGAGCCATGTGGCTCATGTAGCTCTTCCTATATCTCCCCCACTTAGCGGTTAACTACAACACGTATCTTTTCTTTAGTTACGGAGGATCGTCATTCGCGAGTTTTGCAGTAGCGCAATTATGGATTTGAGAACAGAACGGAAGTGAGAACGGAGCCTCTTTCACACGAGTGTGTCGCAGATCGTGAAGAAAACGACGCGCCAACCGAGCACCCCGGGAATGCTAAGAGTAGTCGGCTTAAGAATATACGTCTGTGTCAAACTACAGAATCTGCAAATAGCAACGCGGAAGCAGCAGCTGCCAATTCAGCCGATGCATTACCGTCAAAGAAACGCGCGGTATCGCGCCGGCGTGTAAGTAAGAAGCAGAAGGATGATGGTCGATCGCCTTACACACCAACACCCGTATGGACTGGTGAACACACCAAAATGTTTCTTGACATGTCTGCACAGTACGTGCATAATAAACTCTCGCAGAACAGACTAAAATCTTTCTGCGACACGTATGAAAGACTGATAAGTGCATGTCCAACACCCGACATTATTGCAGAGCTGTGCGATTTTAAACAAAATTATGCAAATGTATGATTTTAAACAAAGATTATGCAACTGTACAGTCAACTTCTGTGAAATAAACCTGTCTGCCTGAGAACGTGTGGTTATGAATTGAAAATTAATTAAAATGATCACGCATTACACCCTAGGGGATCGATACACGTGCCCCAGCGCATTTACACAACTATGATGTCACTGGAAATGCCAGCATCCACGAGCAAACATTCGGTCATAGCAGGGAGTATCTTGATACACACATACGGAAATTCTCGCGGGGCGCCTCTGTAGGCAATAGTGTTTGTGATAGTGGTGAGAGTTTTGGGGGTGATAGTTGTACGCACGACTTTTTACTGTTCTTTAGCAACGGTAAATTTTCAAACTATACATTTATAGACCACAATGCAGGACGCTACGATTCTTACTTTATTGTTAAGGAGCTGATTTTTGAAAACTAGTGGTAAATGTGATAGCCCGAGGTGTCGTGGTCTCGTGTGTGACGATACCCGATTTGTCTATATAGTTCTCACTAAATTACCACAGGCCGCGGGATTTTCAGTTTTCCACACTTTTTTAAATACCTGAGAAAACAAAGCTATGTAGTTCCCATACCCGATGTGAAATATTGTGGTCTAGAGTACATGGCACAGGGTGCTTCTGGTATGACATGAGAGTCAGAAACATTTGTCATGTGCCAAAATAGGCCGGGACACGTCTCAACATGCCGCAATTTTTTGTTGAATGGTGATCAAAAACGAATATTATGGTCTAGAGTACATGGCCCAGGGTGCTTCTGCTATGACATGATAGTCCGAAACACAGATATGTTAAAAAGTTTGTAGCCATTTTTGTTGAGTAGTGGTCAAAACCGTTGCATAGGTGTAGTCCTGTGCCAAAATAGGTCTTTCTGGTACGACATGGGAGTCAGAAACACAGCTATGCTAAAAAAGTTTGCACCCAATTTTTTGTTGAATACTGATCAAGATCGATTATTATGGGCTATGGTACATGGCACAGAGTGCTTCTGGTATGGCATGAGCGCCGAAACACAGGTATGTTAAAAATTTTGTACCTGATTTTTGTTGAACGGTACTCAATATCGCTGCATAGGAGTGGGTATGTACCAGTCGTACTATAATGAAAATGATGCAAATAAGGGTCTTTTTTAGCTAAAAAGCGCTAGCTGCAGCGGTGCTGGTACAGCATAAGTGTGCTGTGGGTGCATGAGTGGCGTGAAATGTTTAAAAATGATTCAGCGGATCAGCACCATCTATGAAATGTGGTATTTTCCAAGCACCAGCGATAATCTGTTTGCCCCCCTACATTAAACTACACTATAGGGATGCGCTGTAGGGGTCCGTGTATTCGCTATAGAAACACAGGTATGCTAAAAAGTTAGCACCCAATTTTTTTCGTTGAATGCTGATCAAAATCGAATATTATGAGTTAGAGTACATGGCACAGAGTGCTTCTGGCATGGTCTGAGGGTCCAAAACACAGGTATGTTAAAAAGTTTGTACCTGATTTTTGTTGAACGGTACTCAATATCGTTGCATAGGAGTGGGTATGTACCAAAATAGGCCGGGACACGTCTCAACATGCCTGTCTTTTATATCTGATGGGCTTAGCGTCTTTAAAAATAGGCCTGCGCTGCAAGAACGCTACGCATCCCAGGCTATACAGTTGGTCATGTGTGTAGCTCATAGCGGGAACGTTAACATTCAACATGCCTTGAGAGGGTTTGTGAAGCAACTCGCTCAATATTTTCTAGATGACTGTGCGCGTGTTAACGGCCAGCACATAGTTTTTGAATTTCAGTATTGTTTTTTCCACGGCTGTCCCGTGACCAGGACTTGTCCAGGCATGCCCAGACATGCCCGGACTTGTCCAGGCATGTCTCACATGGACCCTATATGTCCGTTCACAATATGTCTATCAGTATTAAAACATAAAAACTCCTCTGTACACGCTCCTTAAGCAAAATAAAAAAATAATGTAAAATAAATCTGTGAAGGAGCAAAATGTTGAAATATACGCTTAACTAATATTTGAAAAATATGGTGTCTCACATGGACCCTATATGTCCGTTCACAATATGTCTATCAGTATTAAAACATAAAAACTCCTCTGTACATTATTGTGAAGGGGTTAAAAGAGGCTTCATGGTTGATATGATAAGCTGATCAGAATAGCTAGCATCATGAGAGCTGCTATGGTTAACAGTGGTAGCGAACGCATAACTAATATTTGATTGGCCAACTATACACAACTGCTTTTTTAATATAGCTCCTCATATGGATGTGCTAATTGACTTCATATGCACGCACAGTATGTATTGTGAGCCCACTATACACAGGGCCGCCATCAGGGCATTACAGCCATTACTAGTGTATGGGGCCCGCCCGGGCCCGGTGACTTAGGGGGGCCTGCCCGCCCGCGCCGCCCCCCCCAGCACGTGTCGCTGGCAGCCAGGCGAAGCGCACGCAGGCTCGCAGCACTTCGCTGCTAAATATTCCCCACCACACTCTCTCCACTCACTGTCTGTCCCTCCCCCTCCACACACAAAATCAGAAACGCCCCTGGGCTGGGCCTGGCTGGCTGGCTGCTGGGCAGGCACTGTAGCTTGAAGCTATGGCCCGCCCAGGTGCATCAGCCGGACGTGACGTCACACTCTGCTCTGCTCCACTTCCTCATTCCGGAGCAGAGCGAGCAGCGTGCGTGCCACTTGGCTTGGTGCGGCGGACCGGGATCGTCGGGACGTGCAGGCGACGGCGAGCAGCAGCCGGGTGAGTAGTTTGTCCCCGGGGGGGCCCGGCCAGCAGCACAGCCGCAGGGCCCGGCCACCAGCGGGCAGCAGGGCCCGGCCACCAGTAGGCAGCAGGGCCCAGCCACCAGCAGGTCCCGGCCACCAGCAGGCAGCAGGGCCCAGCCACCAGCAGGGCCCGGCCACCATCAGGCAGCACTGCAGGGCCCGGCCCCAGCCACCAGCACAGCCGCAGGGCCCCGGTCACCAGCACAGCCGCAGGGCCCCGGCCACCAGCACACGGCCACAGCAGGGCCCCGGCCACCAGCACACGGCCGCAGCAGGGCCCCGGCCACCAGCACACGACCGCAGCAGGGCCCCGGCCAACAGCACACGGCCGCAGCAGGGCCCCGGCCACCAGCACGGCCGCAGGGCCCCGGCCACCAGCACACGGCCGCAGCAGGGCCCGGCCACCAGCACACGGCCGCAACAGGGCCCCAGCCCCCAGCACACGGCCGAAGCAGGGCCCGGCCACCAGCACACGGCCGCAACAGGGCCCCGGCCACCAGCACACGGCCGCAGCAGGGCCCCAGCCCCCAGCACACGGCCGCAGCAGGGCCCCGGCCACCAGCACACGGCCGCAGCAGGGCCCCGGCCACCAGCACACGGCCGCAGCAGGGCCCGGCCACCAGCACAGCCGCAGGGCCCCGGCCACCAGCACACGGCCACAGCAGGGCCCCGGCCACCAGCACACGGCCGCAGCAGGGCCCCGGCCACCAGCACACGGCCGCAGCAGGGCCCCGGCCACCAGCACACGGCCGCAGCAGGGCCCCGGCCACCAGCACACGGCCGCAGCAGGGCCCCGGCCACAGCACACTGTGGACAAATTGCACAATAACTTTTGGGGTCCAGTTTCTCCTGTTACACTTGTGAAAATAAAAAATTGGGGGTGAAAACATATTTTTTGTGAAAAATTTTTATTTTTACGGCTCTACATTATAAACTTCTGTCAAGCACTTGGGGGTTCAAAGTGCTCACCACACATCTAGATAAGTTCCGTAAGAGGTCTACTTTACCGTAGCATTTAGTGACTGTGGGAACATACCCTAAAGTGTTTTGGAAAGATTACTGCTATAAAAGTGAGTAAAATAAATAAATGGGGTGATCACCCATTTACTCTTGACTCCTATTTTATTTATTTATTTTTGTTCTTTCACATAATCACTTAAGGTACTGCCACACTACACAATCCCGCTAGCGATCTCGTTAGCGTCGCATACTAATGAGATCGCTAGCGGGATTGTTTCTATATCGCTAGTGTCGGCCACATTTAGCGATATCGTTAAGGACGCTATCGCGGTTAGCGATCTCCTTAACGACTTTAGCGGTACAAAAGTACGCTAAATCGCTAAGAAAAGGTGCCACACTAGCGATATATACTTACCCAGCGGGAGCGCCGACGAGAAAATAGGGTCCGGAACGATTCCAGCGACGAGCGAGATCACAGCAGGAAGCTCGTCGCTGGCAGATGCCGCACACAACAACATCGCTAACGGGATCGCTAAATAGTGAAGTTTTTTAGCGATCCGGTTAGCGATGTTGTTTAGTGTGGCATACCCTTTAGAGTTACATTTTGAGGTATTTATGTTCTATAATTTATAGGTGCTTAATAAATACCAATAAAGAATTTTTTGTAGTGTATATTCAGTGATTATATATGCTGTAATATAAACTTTCCTTTTATTTGTTGGGCAGGCTAAGGCGGGCAGCGGTGGGCAGGGTGAGACGACCATTAAATTCTTCTTGACTGGGTGGTGGGCGCGGCGGCAACATCGGCTGTGTGAGTAAATAACAAGTCCATGTATTCATTTGTCCACTATTTCAGTACGTGATTCTACTTATATATACATTGCTATTGAGGAGTCAAAGGGGGGAGGGTAAGGAATGATTGTATAATTATTCCTTACCCCTTCCCCTTCGACTACCCAATAGCAATGTATATATAAGCTACTGGATGATCCTGACCTGCTGGAAAACCAAATGCCCAATTATAACATCAGGCTTAAGTGCTCAGGATAATCCAGTAGCTTCTAAGTTTTGTTTGGGGTTTGGAAGGGGGGTGAGGAATTATTGATGGAAGTGAGTATATATAATTGGGAAAAATCTTTATTATTATGGCAGTGTAATTTTTGAAAGGGGGAAACCAGTCTGCGCTCGCACAGCAGTGCCTCGACTGGGCGCCAATCTCCTGACCAGCATCCTCATACATGCTGTAAGGCTGCTGAGTTCAGGTCAGGAGACCCGTGGTCGGTCCATGCAAAGTGGTCCAAGTGCAGACCGATGTTCACCAATGGTTCCTCTAGTCTGCATGTCTGGGGAGCTGCACCTGTATCCGTGAAGCAAAAGCGCTGCCAGCCTGCCGTGGATCCATCAAGGTGCACACATTTTGTTTAGAGCTGGTGTCTCTATGCTTGTTTTTTATTTTTTCCATCACTGGAGTGTTGCTTTAAAAGGACTCTGTCAGCAAAAAATGACTGTTCAAGTTCAGGTGCTTGGTGCTTCACAGTGGACAATCATTGAAATACATCTTCCCACCTGCTTATTTTCCTCTGTCTCCATCCTTCTCTGTTGATATGAAGCCAGAGCTGTCTATTGAAGGAGAGGGGATGGACATGGAGGGAAAACAAGCAGGTGGCAAGGTGGATTTAAAGGATTGGCCTCAATGTGAAACAGAATGTAGGGACTTTTTTGAACAGAACAGTCAGTCTATGCTGACAGAGTCCCTTTAAACCTAAGTTCTCTCTCATACCGTCCGACATATCAATTTTCAGCATCACTCTGGTATTTCAGTGCCATCTTGTAAGCGCAGCTTCTGACTGGCAAGAAATCAGAAGCTATGTCTTAAGTAGAGTTGAGCGTATTTCTTTGTGTCCCTGCTTATTTTGCAGGCTGTAGCGCTTACCGATTAAGCTGCAGCAGTAACCGGATACCTGGAGCGCTCCCGATGATCAGCTGTTTGGCGCCACAGCTGCATGTATCGCGGCTGTGTTACAGTCACAACACATACATGGAGAGCCTGTGTGTTGAGCTCTCCTTCCATGTACTGTGTCACATGCAGCTGCGGTGCCCATCAGCCATCACGCTCCAGGTATCCGCGTTCCCGCTGTAGCTTATTCGGTAAGTGCTATAGCTTGACGAATAAATGGGGACCTGAACAAATTTGCTCATCTCTAGTCATTAGCTCTCAATGCAAGTATATGAGAGCTTCAACAATGTTCTCATAGATTAGATCTGGTCATGGTGTTACGGTATTTATCTATGTGGTGTAGTCATGGTGTGATGGTATTTGTCCCTTGTATGTAGTATTTTTCGGCCACTGTGTGGTGGGAATATGTGATCTGGTCATGGTATGATGATATCTCTCCCTTTAATATGGTACTATGTAGTGGTAATATATGATCTCTTCATGAATTGGTGGTATGTATTCCTTGTATGTGGTATTTTTTGGTCACTGTGATGGTAATATGTGGTCTGATCATGGTGTGGTGGTATTTGTTCCTTGTATGTCATATTATTGCTCTTGGTATAGAGAATACTGTGATATGTATGGAGATCACTTGTTACGGGATATCAATAAAGGCAATTCTTTATTTCCAATAAAGATTAATTACTTAAATATGATTTAACCTCTCCCTGTCATATGACTATTAGACAGTATCCCTTGTTCTGCTGTGTATGTGGTGCTTCCCACTTACTTCTGTCCACAGACCTTTGTTGGCTCCATGAATCCCTCTCCTGGAACCAGGGCAGAAATCAATCTAAGGGACTCATCATTTTGACAGGCCAAAAAAATGGTCCGCACAATATTTATTTTTGCCCTGTCAAAATGACTGCACTGCATAGCGGAGTTAAGCAGCAGCACCTCCACTCGTTCTTGACACCATTGAGTCAAGAAGTGGAGTTTTTCCAAGAAAGGGCGGAGGGATTTTGGGAGGTTCACGTGGTGGAGGAGGAGCTAGGGTGGAGGCGGAGCTGGGGGTGGAGCCTGGGCGGAGTCTCAAGGGGGCCCCATAAATTTTGCCAGTATGGGGCCCCGAAATTCCTAGTGGCAGCCCTGACTATACACAACTGCTTTTTTAATATAGCTCCTCATATGGATGTGCTAATTGACTTCATATGCACGCACATTATGTATTGTGAGCCCTGCACTTGCATGCTAACATCATTATATTAGCATCTGTGATTAGCTAGCATCATGAGAGCTGCTATGGTTGACAGTGGTAGCGAATGCATAACTAATATTTGATTGGCCAACTATACACAACTGCTTTTTTAATATAGATCCTCATATGGATGTGCTAATTGACTTCATATGCACGCACAGTATGTATTGTGAGCCCTGCACTTGCATGCTAACAGCATTATATTAGCATCTGTGATGGGGAAGTTACTTTATTGATATACATGCTTCATTGAGATATTTATAATCCTATATATAGTGCATATATGTCTGCCTATTGGGGGATATTGTGAGTTACATAGACTGCATATATATGGACAAATATATGTAGGTTATTATTGTTTAGCACCGGATTAGTCTATTATCGTTATAACATATAAGATATGGAGATGTGCACTATTATATATTGATTTGAATGTAGTTCATACCTGTCTGCATTTGGCTATTTTTCTGTATGCTGTATATCCCACTCTTTTGGATTTTTATTCATGATAATGTATATGTCTTTGAGCTGTAACTTCATGTCAACACTTTGGTTATTTTTTCTGCATGCTGTATATCCCACTCTTTTGGATTTTTATCCATGATAATGTATTTTAGACCTTAATAAAATTTGTATTTTATACTGCAAAAGCTTCCTTTTTCAATTTATTTCAATCTCGCCATGACTTTCCCCTTTACACACATTTACAGGTAAATAGAGACAAATGAATTCATGAATGCATGCGACCTTCTCTCATTGTACTTACAGGTCATGACACAATACAGGGCTATTTAGTATATGTGGTTTCTAACATGTCACAATAGCATCGACCTTCACTCATTCTATGGGCACTGCTATCAGAATACACATAAATGTGTTGGTTTTAAAAGATCCCACTGACTATACACAATGCAATACTATTTACTGTTTGCCTGAATTACCGTAGCATCGACCTTCACTCATTCTGACAATTCATGTCAACACTGTTGTACTACATTTCTATGTGCCAGTAAAGATGTATATCTATGTACCATGTTAGCTAGTAAATAGAAAAATATGCGCCTCTCAATACAACCCAAGCCTTAGATACACAGCTTAGTAATAGCTTACCGATCTGTAACAAAAGTACATTCTTCCCAGTCCTGATATAAGTGTAGATACACTGCCAAGCTAAAAATATATATACTGAATAAAACTATAAGTTGAGCGTCATAATTCCAAATTCCACCACAATAGTGTTTTACATGCATTTACTGGTTCCTTAAAAGTTTCTCACCACAAAAAGATCAAGATTCACTCTTTAATTCACTAAAAATCATTATATACTAGTTATATACAGAAGTCTGTATTTAACTAGAACTCCTTATACATTTACTGGGTCCTTAAAAGCATCTACCCAGGTACTATAGAATAATCGTTGCTTTTTTTAATATAGCTCCTCATATGGATGTAAACAAGTCTTTGATCTGGTGCCTGTATTTCACTAAGAGTCTGTATTTCACTAAAAATTCTTATATACTGGAGTCTGTACTACAGACTCTGCTAGAAAATAGACTAGCAAATGAGTTACCGTAGCATCGACCTTCACTCATTCTGTCAACAACGCCACTAGATAGATAAATATTTAAACTTCTAACACAACACAAGCCTTAGATACACAGCTCCTAATAGATTACCGATCTGTAACAAAAGTCTGTATTTCACTAAAACTCTTTCCCAGTCCTGATATAAGTGTAGATACACTGCCAAGCTAAAAATATATATACTGAATAAAACTATAAGATGAGCGTCATAATTCCAAATGTGTTATAAGATGATATAGCTCCTCATATGGATGTGCTAATTGACTTCATATGCACGCACAGTATGTATTGTGAGCCCTGCACTTGCATGCTAACATCATTATATTAGCATCTGTGATGGGGAAGTTACTTTATTGATATACATGCTTCATTGAGATACTTATAAGCCTATTTTCCACACACCAGAAACTAGGTTGGAGATTCCTAACCCCATGTCATTACATTCTTCCCAGTCCTGATATAAGTGTAGATACACTGCCAAGCTAAAAAATATATATACTGAATAAAACTATAAGACTCTCAAAACAACACAAGCCTTAGATACACAGCTCCTAATAGATTACCGATCTGTAACAAAAGTCTGTATTTCACTAAAACTCTTCCCCAGTACTGATATAAGTGTAGATACACTGCCAAGCTAAAAATATATATACTGAATAAAACTATAAGATGAGCGTCGTAATTCCAAATGTGTTATAAGATGATACTTCAATAAAATCCTTATTACATAAAATATCAATAGAGACGAATAAATCACTTTGATTGAAATTCACAAATCCAGCAGACCAGATTTCACAGCCTGAGCAAAGTTCAGCCAGGGGCGTGACGACCTGGATCAATCTGACAGGGAGACGGATTAAATGATAGGAGGTGTGTCGACCTGTCAAATTGAGTTTGACGAATGATATACCTCCTATACTACTGACAGGGTTTACGCTGGTGGCCTGGACCTCTGTACCTTTAACAGTACCTCCAGGTTGAGGGATTAGTTAGGACCCCAGTTTAGGGTCAGCTTAGACCCCGGTCACCCTCTAGCCGGAGACAGCGTATAACGGATTCCGTTTTGAACCACTGGACATTCTGTCAGGTAAATCTATGTTATCATATATCTATGCGCATGTTATATAGTATGTTGCCCTTTTGATATAGATTACTGACATCACATATATATATCTGCTATACAGCGTGACATTTTCACCGGCCCAACTAAAGATTCTCCCCAGCTGTCATGGATCCAGTAGCCCAGCTGGCCCGGCAGTTGCAGGGGTTGTCCATGGAATTTGCAGACATTAAGTCCAAGGTTTTGTCCCCCCCGGAGCAAACCAGATCTGAACCTAAGGTTGCTCTCCCGGATAGGTTCACTGGTGGGCGGGACAAATTTTTTACTTTCCGGGAGGCATGTAAATTGTACTTTCGGCTGCGGCCTCGGTCATCTGGGAGTGAAGAGCAGAGGGTGGGAATTGTTATATCGCTCTTACAAGGGGACCCTCAATCTTGGGCGTTCTCTATTCCTCCAGGCTCCCCAGATCTCCAGTCAGTGGATCGATTTTTTACTGCCCTGGGTCTGGAATATGATGATCCGGATTGAGTCTCCCTTGCTGAAACAAGGTTACGTAAAATACGGCAAGGAAATCGTCCAGCGGAGGAATATTCTTCTGAGTTCCGTAGATGGGCAACAGATACTCAGTGGAATGACCCAGCTCTTAGGAGCCAGTTTTGTCAAGGGTTGTCTGACAAATTAAAAGATGTTTTGGCTCAGTATGATTCTCCTCCATCACTGGAGGCTGCTATGGCCCTCGCTATTCGCATTGATAGACGACTTCGGGGAAGACGCGAGGTAACTCCGCCCCCGTGATGACTCCACCTACTACTAAAGTCCCTTTTACTGAGGTTCCCCTGGTCTGTTCTGAGGAACCCATGCAGTTGGGAGGGACATCATTTTGTAGGAGGGAATCGGCGGTGCGCCGCAAGACTAGAAGGTGTTTCTTTTGCGGGAGAGAGGGACATTTTGTTGGGGGTGTCCATCCCGGACCTCTTTGAGCCAAGGAGTTAACCTGGGTGTGTGTATTTCGTCCCCAAATCCCTCTCAGTTTCTCGTGCCTGCGGAGGTGGTGATTGGTACTAGAACTGAGAGGATTTCTGTTTTTCTTGATAGTGGGTCCGGGGCTAATCTGGTGGACGCTCGGTTTGCCCAGGTGCATGGTATGCAACTGAGTGTATTGGCCAAACCGGTCCCTATACTCTCTATTGATTCTAGACCTCTTGGTCAAGGTAGCTTGGTACAAGCTGTTCATAACATAGATCTTCGAGTAGGGGCAATACATAAAGAGCAATTGTCTTGTTATGTGTTGGAGGGTCTACCTACTCCTATTGTGTTGGGACTTCCTTGGTTGGCTAAACATAACCCAGTGATTGATTGGCAATCCAGAAAGATAAGCCAGTGGGGTGAATTTTGCAAGAATAACTGCATGAGCACGGTCATCGGTGCGGTTGTGCCTAGGATTTTGCCTCCTTTTCTGGAGGACTTTGGGGAGATGTTCTCAGAGGAGGGGTGTAAAGAGTTACCTCCTCATCGCGCATATGACTGCTCAATAAAGTTGCTTCCTGATGCCTTATCTCGTACTTTCCCAGGGACCGGGAGGATGGATGATCCGGTTCCTATTCCTCAGGAGGGAGTTGTAGTGTCAGCTGTATGCTCTGAGCTTGAGGGGGAGGTATTGGGGGCTCAGGGGGACGCCCCTGTGGGACTTCCAGGGAGACTGATAGTTCCAGATCGGTTAAGACTGAAGGTTACGGAGAACCATTACAAACGGATGGCTGATAGGGGGAGAGTTTCTGGTCGAGATCTGAAGGTGAACGATCTGGTGTGGTTGTCTACCAGGAATATAAAACTTAAAGTTCCCTCCTGGAGGTTGGGTCCCAGATTCATTGGGCCGTACAGGATCAGTTCCATAATTAATCCTGTGGCATTTCGTCTGGACCTCCCTCCTACGTTTAAAAATCATAATGTGTTTCACAAGTCATTACTTAAAAAGTATGTGGCACCAGTCATACCGTCACCTCTACCTCCTCCTTCAGTGGTAGTCAATGATAACGTGGAATTTCATGGGTCGAAAATCATTGACTCACGTCTCAGTCGCCGATCCCCTCAGTACTTAGTTCTTTGGAGGGGGTATGGTCCTGAGGAGAGGACGTGGGTCCCTGCGTCTGATGCTAACGCAGATCGATTGGTTCGGACCTTTCACACAACTTACCCGGACAGACCTGGTCATGAGGGTCCGGAGGCCCCTCGTAGAAGGGGGGGTACTGTCATGGGTGCATCGCCACGAAGATCGTCGCGATTGCACATTCTGACTTCTCACAGCTGAGCTGCTGTTTCTTTGTGTTTGGTAATGAGAGAGTTAATTTTACCTAGCTCTTTGCTAAGACTAGGTCCAGCCTCGCCCGGCTGCTTTTGATTATGTTCTAATTAGTTTCCTTTATATTCCTGCCAGTCTGGGTGTTAGACGCCGGTGAAAGCATTCATGTAGTCTAGCAGACTGAAGCGGTTCTGAGAATACTTAAGCTAAGAGCTCCTTAGTTGTTTTTACTCTTATAGCTTATAGTTTATCTCTGAGACCTTAGGTGTTCCTACTGTGTGTGAGTGTTGTATGTAAGACTTTATTTACTTTATTTCTTGTCTTTCTTGTATGTCTTTCTGTTCATTAACCGTTACCTGTTCATTCCCTTTGGTGGTATTCAGGGTCCTTCTTAGGACTAGAATACAGTTGGCAGGGATTGATAGGAGACAGGGTTTACGCTGGTGGCCTGGACATCTGTACCTTTAACAGTACCTCCAGGTTGAGGGATTAGTTAGGACCCCAGTTTAGGGTCAGCTTAGACCCCGGTCACCCTCTAGCCAGAGACAGCGTATAACGGATTCCGTTTTGAACCACTGGACATTCTGTCAGGTAAATCTATGTTATCATATATCTATGCGCATGTTATATAGTATGTTGCCCTTTTGATATAGATTACTGACATCACATATATATATCTGCTATACAGCGTGACACTTGTGGGGGGTTTCCACTGTTTAGGCACATCAGGGGCACTCCAAACGCGACATGGCGTCCAATCTCAATTCCAGCCAATTTTAGTTTGAAAAAGTCAAACGGCGCTCCTTCCCTTACGAGCTCTACCGTGTGCCCAAACAGTGGTTTTCCTCCACATATTGGCTATTGGCGTACTCAGGAGAAATTGCACAACAACTTTATCTGTCCATTTGCTTCTTTTACCCTTGTGAAAATAAAAAAAAAGTTTGTAATAGATCATTTTTGTGGCTAAAAAGTTAAATATTCATTTTTTCCTTCCACGTTTCTTCAGCTCCTGTGAAGCACCTGAAGGGTTAATAAACTTCTTGAATGTGGTTTTGAGTACCTTGAGGGGTGCAGTTTTTAGAATAGTGTCACTTTTGGGTATTTTCTGCCATATAGACCCCTCAAAGTGACTTCAAATCTGAGGTGGTCCCTAAAAAAAATGGCTTTGTAAATTTTGTTGTAAAAATGAGAAATCGCTGGTCAACTTTTAACCCTTATAATTTCCTAAGAAAAAAAAAATTTGGTTCCAAAATTGTGCTGATGTAAAGTAGACATGTGGGAAATGTTATTTCTTAACTATTTTGTGTGACATATTTCTCTGTTTTAAGGGAATAAAAATTCAAAGTTTGAAAATTGCAAAATTTTCAAAATTTTCGCCATATTTGCGTTTTTTTCAAAAATAAACGCAAGGTATATCGAAGAAATTTTACCACTAACGTGAAGTACAATATGTCACGAGAAAACAGTCTCAGAATCGCGAAGATCCGTTGAAGCGTTCCAGAGTTATAACCTCATAAAGAGACAGTGGTCAGAATTGTAAAAATTGGCCCTGTCATTAACGTGCAAACCACCCTTGGGGGTGAAGGGGTTAAGCGAGAATCTATGTAAATTCATTGACCATCACTTGAAACCTCTGGTTGAAACGCTTACCTCCTATGTCAGAGACACTACTGATATTCTCACCAAGGTCGACGGACTCTCTCTTGAGGCGGACATGTTATTAGTGACCATCGATATAGAATCTTTATACACATCTATTCGACATAGTGATGGTCTTAGAGCGGTCCGCTTCTTTCTCGAGACTGCCAACTGGGATGGTCATTTTTTGGAATTTATTCTGGATTTATTGGAATTTGCCTTAACAAAAAACTTTTTTGTTTTTAAGGATAGGTTTTATTTGCAGATACAAGGGACTGCGATGGGCGCGGCGTGTGCCCCGTCGTACGCAAATCTATTTTTAGGGTACTGGGAGAGGCAGATTTTCTGTGGCGACGAGGCACACGCCACGGACCCAGTGGTGGGCTGGTTTCGTTACATCGATGATGTACTGATGATTTGGAGGGGTGACGAGGCCAGCCTATCCACATTCATGCAGTTCCTTAATGTGAATTCATTTAATCTCAAATTTACATTCAAATACCATTCGAAAATCATTGATTTTTTGGATGTGACACTGTGTGTCGCGGAGGATGGATCTATAGAGACAGATCTCTATCGTAAAGAGACGGCTGTCAATTCTCTGCTACATGCCTCCTCGGCACACAATTCCTCAGTTATTAAGGCCATCCCAGTTGGACAATTCTTGAGAAACAGGCGGACCTGCTCTACCATGGTCCGCTTTGAGCGACAGTCCGTCGTCCTTGCTGAACGCTTCCGGGAGAGGGGATACAGCAGTCGTTCCATTAAAGCAGGGTATAGACGTGCCAAAAACACCAGAAGGGAGGAATTACTTACCTCTTCAGGGAGGAAAAATACCACCAACTCAAATGAGTTGCGATTTATCTCTACATCTAACTGTCGCTGGGATCAGATCCGTGACATTTTGAACAAATATTGGTCAGTATTACACACTGACACTATCCTGGCAGCTAATTTACCTCAACGTCCTCTCCTAACACAACGGAGGGGGAGAAATTTAAGAGACCACTTAGTTAAAAGCCACTATGTGGCTAAAACTCAATCATTCTTTAAGGTAGAAAACCCACGGGTGGGCTGTTTCCCCTGTGGCCAGGGCTGCCACTAGGAATTTCAGGGCCCCATACTGGCAAAATTAATGGGGCCCCCCTTGAGACTCCGCCCAGGCTCCACCCCCCAGTTCCGCATCCACCCTAGCTCCTCCTCCACCACGCAAACCTTCCAAAATCCCTCCGCCCTTTCATGGAAAAACTTCACTTCTGCACCATGCCCTCACCAATGACACATTCAGGCTATGTGCACACGTTCAGGATTATTTGCGTTTTTTTTGCGGGAAAAAACGCGTCAAAAACGCATGAATTAAGCATCCTATCATTTAGAATGAAGTCCGCAATTTTTGTGCACATGGTGCGTTTTTTTCCGCGAAAAAAACACATCTCGGAAAAAGAACCAACATGTTCATTAATTTTGCGGAATTCTAGCCTTTTTCCCGCTATATTATTGACCTAGAAAGTTTACCGCGGAAAAAGTCCGTTTTTGCTCAGGAAAATTCTGCAAACATTCCTGAACGTGTGCACTTAGCCTAACACCAATCACTCGATGAATATGCACTATTTTGCTTGTTTAGTATAATACACCCCATAGTCCTCTATATATTATAATGTGCACCACAGTCCTCCATATTGTAAAGTGCACACCACATAGTCCTCCATATAATATAATGTATCCATAGTCCTCCATATAGTATAATACACTCCTTATAGCCCTCAATATATTAAAATACACTCAGTCATCCATATAGTATAATACACTCCTCATAGTGCTCCATATAGTATAATGCACCGCCATAGTCATCCATGTAGTACAATTCACTTCCCATAGTATAATACACCCC
>JARQOD010003082.1:55654-69083 GCA_033576555.1 Oophaga sylvatica | reverse complement strand
TTACGGGGTGGGGTTATACCGGTTCATATAAATTATAAGGAAACCCCGGTTTATACGGTTTTCCTGTATAATTTACAGGAATCCCGGAAAACATTCTATATAATTATTAAAGGCCCCAGTTATAACCGCTTCTATAAATTATTAGGAACCCCGGTTTATAACGCTTATTATATAATTTTTTACAGGGTTCCGGAATTGTAAAAATTTTAATTATATACAGGGAAAAACCCCGGGGTTTTTTTTAAAACGGGCGGGGCATATAAAAATTATATAAGGGACCGGTTTATCCCTGAAATATTAATTATATGGGAAGCCTTTTAAAAACCTGTTCTATTAATATATAAGGAAGCCTTTTTATACCGCTGTCTTATATTTTTATTACTGGGGATACCGGGGCTTTTCTGTATAATTATGGAGTCAGGTTATAACGCTGTCTATAAAATTAAAAAGGAACCCCGGTTTATACCGGTTTTTGTAATTTTAATTTATAGGGAACCCGGGTTTATATGGCTTCATTATAATTTTTAGAAGCCGGTTTTAAAAAAGTTCTATAAAATTAAAAAGGGATGGGTTTAAACCCAGTTCTTTAATTTATACAGGAAAACCTGGATCCGGTTAATTTAAAATTTAAAAACCAGGGAAGATCCCGGTTTTTTAAAAAGTGTAATAATTATATAAGGGGTCCCAGGTTATCCCCGGTGAAAATAATTATAAAAGGGAATCCCGGTTTTAAACCCAGTATCATATAATTATAAAAGGGTGCCCGGTTTTATACCGTGTACATATATATTTAATTTATACGGGATCCCTTTTTTTTATCCCAAAAGGTTTCATATAAAATTTATACAGGAATCCCAGGTTTTTAAAGGGTACAAAATAATTTTTATACAAATGCAGGTTAAACCGGGCTTCTGTAAAATTATTAAAGTCCCGGTTTAAAACCTGAATTAATTATTTTTAAAGTGCCCGGGTTTTTTTAAAGGGGGTTCTTATAATTATATAGGGGAGATCCTGGATCCTGTAATAATATTTTTAAAAGGGGTCCCCGGAACGGCTGAAATTATAATTTATAAGGAATCCCCCGGTTTATAACGTGTAATTTAATTTTTAAAAGGGGGAATCCCCCGGTTTAGGGTTCATTTTATAATTATTAGGGGGTCGGGTTTATAACGTTTTTTTTTTATATACAGGAATGAGGTTTACGGGGTTTTTCCAATATAATTATTAGGAACCCCCGGTTACCGGTTCTATAAATTTTATACAGGAGAGGGGTTATAACCTGCATATTAATTAATACAGGGATCCCGGTTATCTTTTTAATATATTTTATGGGGGAAGCCGGTTTAACCCGGGGTTTCTTATATAATTTATGGGGGAAATCCCCGGTTTTTAACCGGGGTAATTATAATTTATAAAAGATGCAGGTTATAACGTTTTCCTATATAATTTTTTACAGGGATCCGGTTTTTCCTGTCATTTAAATTTATAAAAGGAAGCCGGGTTAACCAGTTCTTAAAAATTATTAGGGGTCCCCGGGTTTATTACCGGTTTGTAAAATTTTAAAAGCCCAGGTTAAACGTTTATAAATTATATACAGGGGTCCCGGTTAACCCTGTATATATAATTATTTTACGGGGGCCCCGTTTTTAACGGCTTCTTATAATTTAAAAATGCCCAGGTATAACGTTCTATAAATTTTTTTGGGGTGCCCAGGTTAAGGCTGTACATATTTATTTTATAAGGGATCCCGGGTTTTTCGGTGTACTGTATAATTATAACGGGAGATCCCGGGGTTATAACCTGTAATTTATATAATTATTAAGGGATGCCCAGGTTTAAAGTGTAATATATAATTATTCGGATGCCCGGGTTTTAAAACAGTGTAATATTAATTAATAAGGAGTTGCCCCAGGTTATATGGGTACATATATAATTTTTAAAAAGGAGATCCCGGTTATAGGGGTGTACATATATAATT
The DNA here is from genome assembly GCA_033576555.1 of Oophaga sylvatica. Classification (NCBI taxonomy): domain Eukaryota; kingdom Metazoa; phylum Chordata; class Amphibia; order Anura; family Dendrobatidae; genus Oophaga; species Oophaga sylvatica. The sequence continues at coordinate 67,105 of JARQOD010003082.1, read as the reverse complement.
TTAAGAGATGCCAAGGTTAAACAGTGACATATTAATTATATCAGGGATGCCCAGGTTAAAAACAGCTGACATAATAATTATTACAGGGATGCCCAGGTTTTTACCGTGGATATATAATTAATCTGGAATACCGGTTTACCGGTTACATGTTAATTATAAAAGGGAGATGCCAGGTTAAAAGTGTACATATATTTTATTCGGAGAATATACAGGATTCCAGGTTTTCCCCTGTACAAATTTTAAAGGGTGCCCCGGGGGTTTAAAAACCAGCTTTTAAAACAAAAATTTTAATCAGGAGATGAGTTATCCCCCTTTTGAAATATAAAATTCAGGAATGCCGGTTTTTTCAGTGCCCTATAAATTTAAAATTTACAGGAATGCCAGGTTAAACGGTTAATTATAATTTATCGGAAATGCCCGGTTATCCAGCTGTAATATATAAAAAACAGGAGTCCCCGGTTTACGCTGACATTTTTAATTTTTCGGAGATCCCCGGTTATACGGCGTCAATAAATTTTATGGGGAGATGCCCAGGTTATCCCCGGTGTACAATTTTTTATAATTTTAACAGGGAAAAAAACCCGGTTAAAGGTGTAATAAAATTATATAAAGGGTGCCGGGGTTTAAAAGGCTGCCCATTAAAATTTATATACGGTGCCAGGTTTTCCCAAATTTTTCAAAATTAGGCAAATTTATATAGGGACCCAAGGTTTTTTTCCCCAAGGCTTACATTATAATTATTACAGGGATGCCAGGTTATACCAGCTGTACATATATAATTATATACAGGAGATGCCAGGTTATACACGGCTGTACTTTATAATTATATACGGGAAAGATGCCCAGGTTTACGGTGTACATATAAATTATATACAGGGATGCCCAGGGTTATACCGGCTGTACATATATAATTATATACAGGAGATGCCCAGGTTATACCGGGCTGTAACATATATTTTATACAGGGAGATGCCCAGGTTATACCATGTACTTATATAATTATATACAGGAGATGCCAGGTTATACCGCTGTACATATATAATTATATACGGGGAGATGCCCAGGTTTACGGCTGTACATCTATATTATATACAGGAGATGCCCGGGTTTATCCAGCCTGTACATATATTAATTATATACAGGAGATGCCAGGTTTTTCCCGGCTGTACATATATAATTATATACAGGAGATCCCCAGGTTTTAGCTGTACATATATAATTATTACAGGAGATCCCCAGGTTATACCAGTGTACATATATAATTATATACAGGAGATGCCCAGGTTTTTCCGCTGTACATTTTTATTATATACAGGAGATGCCCAGGTTATAGGCTGTAATATATAATTTTTAAAAAGGGGAGATGCCCAGGTTATAAGTCTGTACATATATAATTTATACAGGAGATCCCCAGGTTATCCCAGCTGTACTTACATTATATACAGGAGATGCCCAGGTTATACGGCTGTACATATTAAAATACAGGAGATGCCCAGGTTATACCGGCTGTACAAAATTATTATTAAAAGGAGATGCCCCAGGTTATACCGGCTGACATATTAATTATATACAGGAGATCCCAGGTTATACCGGTGTACATATATAATTATATACAGGAGATGCCCAGGTTATACCAGCTGTACATATATAATTATATACAGGAGATGCCCGGGTTATACCGGCTGTACATATATAATTATATACAGGAGATGCCCAGGTTATACCAGCTGTACATGTATAATTATATACAGGAGATGCCCAGGTTATACCGGCTGTACACATATAATTATATACAGGAGATGCCCAGGTTATACCGGCTGTACATATATAATTATATACAGGAGATGCCCAGGTTATACCGGCTGTACATATATAATTATATACAGGAGATGCCCAGGTTATACCGGCTGTACACATATAATTATATACAGGAGATGCCCAGGTTATACCGGCTGTACATATATATATTATATACAGGAGATGCCCAGGTTATACCAGCTGTACATATATAACTATATACAGGAGATGCCCAGGTTATACCGGCTGTACATATATAATTATATACAGGAGATGCCCAGGTTATACCGGCTGTACATATATAATTATATACAGGAGATGCCCAGGTTATACCGGCTGTACATATATAACTATATACAGGAGATGCCCAGGTTATACCGGCTGTACATATATAATTATATACAGGAGATGCCCAGGTTATACCGGCTGTACATAGGGAATCACATCTTGCAACATTTTGGAAAGTCTCATTGAATTACCGTAGGTTAAACAGAACTGCGCCTTAGATGACACCAAATAACATTTAGGTAAAAAAATGCAGCAGTGTAATCCTGAATATGGTGCAGCCAGAAATCACTGAACCATCTTTACAGGTAATTAGAAAGTTTTGTAGCTTTTCATTTTTGTCGCCCACGGTTCATTAATCCACGAGGGCATGCTGTACTTTATGGATAAATATACAAGACGTGCACCGAGCGGTGAGTGACCGCTGCAGGCAGTCCTGGTGCGATTTACGCCCCTCTGGGGCTGGATGTTGTGCATGTAACCGCACACGACCCCGTCTGAGCTTCATCCACTTTACAAAAAAATTAGTAGCTGGAACTTAAAATAACAAAAGTTGCTAAAATTTTGTGCAAATTATTTTGGGGATTTTAAGCAGTTTCCCTCCAGAAACCGGGCCAAAAGTGCTTGATGAATGGGCACCAAAAACCATCATTTTTGTATTATGGGGACATCTCATGGCATAAAGTGGAACTGCAATAGGAATATTTATGTGCAGATATGACAATATTTGTGTTTTATAGATTTACAAAGATGTAATTAATAATAAGTTTATACAAATCATATGGAACCCAAGAATATCACATTTTTATTTATTTATTTTTTTTTATTTCCTGTCTTGTCATATAATTTGGGAAATCAAAGTGAATACCAGTCAGCTATTAACCTCTAAACTGGAGGGAAGCGCGTCACCGGAGCTGACAATCTAAACCTTTACATGAGCGTAGAAGGAGCCGGGCAGGGAAAAATAGTGACCATGTGGCACATCGACTGTGAAACGTCGTCTTTATGTGACCAGCGTCAGATCCGTCATCTGGAGAGTCATCATGGCAGCACTCAGTATATCCATGTGGCCATGTAACAAGATTGTCTATACATGACACATTCACAGCAAACAATTCTGCAACAATGTATCTGCTTATCCCGGGGCGGGAACCGACCTCTGCCCACAAAGTCCTGACGCCGGCACTGGTGGCAGGACGTAATCTTTCATCGCACGCCCCAGGGTTCGGTAGTGAACGCTGTGTGCTCACAAGAAGAAATTAATGGTACGGCGGCCATCAATAGCACTGCGGTCCCCGGGAATCTGCCCGGGACCGGATAAAAGATCCGCCGGCCCGAGGTTCCCCAACCCTGGCTTACACCAAGGAAACAAATGATGAGGACAGAGCTCAATACATGGCTGTAAATCTAGGCCCAAGGTTGTGCACCTGTAACGTTGTATCCACTGACTGTATTCACATATCAGTTATGTGACTGGAAAGGGTTAACACAGCAAAAAAGGGGCAGCAGTGCTTACCTGCCCCGGTGTCAGGACTAATGCCCTAGCAGGATGCAGCAAATCCATGTAGTAAAGATGGCGGCAACAGAGGTGCAAAATACTGAGACAACCGCTCCCAACCTACCAATACATGGAGGGGGTGATTGCTTAGTATTAGATTGCACAAAAGTGGCCTGTATCGGGCGCCGGTCACACACAGGTAATGCTCAGTGTCTGGCTTACAGCCTATTAGTGGTGCCCATACTATTAGATAAGCACCAAGTGCACCCCATGAGAACAGACACCCTAGTTTACAAGGCCATGAATGCTGCGCCCGGCTGCACCCGCAAAATGAAGTGCAAAAAATATACATAAAATCTGAGGTATTGGGTGATTTTTTGGCCAAGACATGCAAGCTCACAACCCGCGTCAAGGGTCCTCACACTTGGGAGTTCTGACACTAAAATAATAATATTATACTTAGGACTCACAATGTGAGGACCCCTGATGGCGGCACCGCTGCTGCCACCATCTATACTACAAGGGCTTGCCGCATTAGTTCTGAGACCTGGCAGGTAAATCCTGCTGCCCCCTTCTTTCCTGTGTTAATTCTTGGATGATTTTTTATTCTTTTTGTGGCTTGCTTTTAATTTTGGACTGCAAAGAGGGCCCTTGTATTGTTCTTGCACAACAGTGTGATGACGTCTATTGAACATTGTATCCTCTATGTAATATTGTATCATCTATGTAATATTGTATCATCTATGTAACATTGTATCATCTATGTAATATTGTATCATCTATGTAATATTGTATCCTCTGTGTAATATTGTATCATCTATGTAATATTGTATCCTCTGTGTAATATTGTATCCTCTATGTAATATTGTATCATCTATGTAATATTGTATCATCTATGTAATATTGTATCATCTATGTAATATTGTATCCTCTATGTAATATTGTATCATCTATGTAATATTGTATCATCTATGTAATATTGTATCATCTATGTAATATTGTATCCTCTGTGTAACACTGTATCCTCTATGTAATATTGTATCATCTATGTAATATTGTATCCTCTATGTAATATTGTATCCTCTATGTAATATTGTATCATCTATGTAATATTGTATCATCTATGTAATATTGTATCATCCATGTAATATTGTATCATCTATGTAATATTGTATCCTCTATGTAATATTGTATCATCTATGTAACATTGTATCCTCTATGCAATATTGTATCATCTATGTAATATTGTATCATCTATGTAATATTGTATCCTCTATGTAATATTGTATCCTCTATGTAATATTGTATCATCTATGTAATATTGTATCGTCTATGTAATATTGTATCATCCATGTAATATTGTATCATCTATGTAACATTGTATCATCTATGTAACATTGTATCCTCTGTGTAACACTGTATCAACTATGTAACATTGTATCATCCATGTAACTTTTCATGCTCTCACTATGTAACTTTGTATCGTCCATGTAACTTTTCATGCTCTCACTATGTAACATTGTATCATCCATGTAACTTTTCATGCTCTCACTATGTAACATTGTATCATCCATGTAACTTTTCATGCTCTCACTATGTAACATTGTATCATCCATGTAACTTTTCATGCTCTCACTATGTAACATTGTATCATCCATGTAACTTTTCATGCTCTCACTATGTAACATTGTATCATCCATGTAACTTTTCATGCTCTCACTATGTAACATTGTGTCATCCATGTAACTTTTCATGCTCTCACTATGTAACATTGTATCATCCATGTAACTTTTCATGCTCTCACTATGTAACATTGTGTCATCTATGTAACTTTTCATGCTCTCACTATGTAACATTGTATCATCCATGTAACTTTTCATGCTCTCACTATGTAACATTGTATCATCCATGTAACTTTTCATGCTCTCACTATGTAACATTGTATCATCCATGTAACTTTTCATGCTCTCACTATGTAACATTGTATCATCCATGTAACTTTTCATGCTCTCACTATGTAACATTGTGTCATCCATGTAACTTTTCATGCTCTCACTATGTAACATTGTGTCATCCATGTAACTTTTCATGCTCTCACTATGTAACATTGTATCATCCATGTAACTTTTCATGCTCTCACTATGTAACATTGTGTCATCCATGTAACTTTTCATGCTCTCACTATGTAACATTGTATCATCCATGTAACTTTTCATGCTCTCACTATGTAACATTGTGTCATCTATGTAACTTTTCATGCTCTCACTATGTAACATTGTGTCATCCATGTAACTTTTCATGCTCTCACTATGTAACATTGTGTCATCCATGTAACTTTTCATGCTCTCACTATGTAACATTGTATCATCCATGTAACTTTTCATGCTCTCACTATGTAACATTGTATCATCCATGTAACTTTTCATGCTCTCACTATGTAACATTGTATCATCCATGTAACTTTTCATGCTCTCACTATGTAACATTGTGTCATCCATGTAACTTTTCATGCTCTCACTATGTAACATTGTGTCATCCATGTAACTTTTCATGCTCTCACTATGTAACATTGTATCATCCATGTAACTTTTCATGCTCTCACTATGTAACATTGTGTCATCCATGTAACTTTTCATGCTCTCACTATGTAACATTGTATCATCCATGTAACTTTTCATGCTCTCACTATGTAACATTGTGTCATCCATGTAACTTTTCATGCTCTCACTATGTAACATTGTATCATCCATGTAACTTTTCATGCTCTCACTATGTAACATTGTATCATCCATGTAACTTTTCATGCTCTCACTATGTAACATTGTGTCATCCATGTAACTTTTCATGCTCTCACTATGTAACATTGTATCATCCATGTAACTTTTCATGCTCTCACTATGTAACATTGTGTCATCTATGTAACTTTTCATGCTCTCACTATGTAACATTGTGTCATCCATGTAACTTTCATGCTCTCACTATGTAACATTGTGTCATCCATGTAACTTTTCATGCTCTCACTATGTAACATTGTATCATCCATGTAACTTTTCATGCTCTCACTATGTAACATTGTATCATCCATGTAACTTTTCATGCTCTCACTATGTAACATTGTATCATCCATGTAACTTTTCATGCTCTCACTATGTAACATTGTGTCATCCATGTAACTTTTCATGCTCTCACTATGTAACATTGTGTCATCCATGTAACTTTTCATGCTCTCACTATGTAACATTGTATCATCCATGTAACTTTTCATGCTCTCACTATGTAACATTGTGTCATCCATGTAACTTTTCATGCTCTCACTATGTAACATTGTATCATCCATGTAACTTTTCATGCTCTCACTATGTAACATTGTGTCATCCATGTAACTTTTCATGCTCTCACTATGTAACATTGTGTCATCCATGTAACTTTTCATGCTCTCACTATGTAACATTGTGTCATCCATGTAACTTTTCATGCTCTCACTATGTAACATTGTATCGTCCATGTAACTTTTCATGCTCTCACTATGTAACATTGTATCATCCATGTAACTTTTCATGCTCTCACTATGTAACATTGTATCGTCCATGTAACTTTTCATGCTCTCACTATGTAACATTGTATCATCCATGTAACTTTTCATGCTCTCACTATGTAACATTGTGTCATCCATGTAACTTTTCATGCTCTCACTATGTAACATTGTATCATCCATGTAACTTTTCATGCTCTCACTATGTAACATTGTATCATCCATGTAACTTTTCATGCTCTCACTATGTAACATTGTATCATCCATGTAACTTTTCATGCTCTCACTATGTAACATTGTATCATCCATGTAACTTTTCATGCTCTCACTATGTAACATGGTTTCTGCTGACTGCTCACATGGAGGGGTAGATGCTGCGGATACAGGTCTGGCAGGAGTGAGCATGGACCAATAGGGCGGCTGGCATCACAGGCCAATAGGATTGCGTGTTGCATTGTCCGCAGGCTGCAGAGGCGCAGCCATTGGTGCAGCAGGTTATTAGGACACTGGAGATGGCTGGTTTTTTGCAGCTGTGATCTCCAGGAAATTGTGATCCAAAATGGCCTTATCCACAATCCAGAAGGTGGTCATGTTCTCCGGCCTGGTGCTGTGTGTGTCCCTGCTCCTACCCAAAACCTTCCTGAACAGGGGGAAGCCGTCCCTGCAGCAGGCGGAGGGTAAGCTGCCAGCTCTGCATGTGGTGGGCTGGGAGGGAGCGTGTCCCTAATCTAGGGGTATAGCATGCCAGCGCGGAGATGGGGGTCCTGTGCCTTACATGTGGCCCCTCTTCTCCAGTCTCCATAGCTTGTAATCATTTTTCTCGCTGTATCTAAATTCCGAGCAATGAACAGAGATTCCTGTATCTACATGTGTCAGAGATGAGCGAATACTTAGAAATTTGGAGCTGTCATATTTTGATCGAACTGTGATAAGCAGAGAATTGATTTGTCATCACTCAGAAGCCCAGAAAATATGTGTGCAACACTCTGAGGTGTCCTAGGACTGTAGTGAACACTTCTCAAGCTGCACAAGGGATGCCATCAGCCCAGAATGACTGCTCAAACCAAGCCCAGGCGCTCCGTGCTCACGACGCCACTCATCAGTTATCCCTTCCATCTATCTGGGCCCTTCTCCACTCTATGAAGTCAGAGCTGTCAATCAAAGAAGACGGGGAGGGGAGAGAGGGAAACCAGCAGATGAGAAGCCGCACTTTAATGTTTGGCCGCCATGATGTGCCGACGGCGCCCCCTACAGACAGACGCAGCTTTAGTAATGTCCGAGTGAGGAGCCGCTGCATCCATCTGTGATGTTCAGGCCGCATTCACACGTCAGTATTTGATCAGTTTCACATCAGTGTTTTTATGCCAAAACCAAGACGGGAACCCTCAGAAAAAAGCTACAATAGAAAGACTGACGCTGTGCGGAGCATCGGAGATTCACTGATGAGGGAAGGAGACATTAGTCGGCGGTTTCTGGCTTCTCTCAGTTTTTTCTATTTCTGAGCTGTGACGTCTCCGCACTATCCAGATTCTCTCACTCCCTCTGCATTCCCTGCCTCAGCTGTTACACAGGCTATGCTAGTCTCTGCTTGGCCGCACGGTCTTATGGGGAAGCCCCCGGGGCCACACGGTCTTATGGGGAAGCCCCGGGGGCCCCAGGGTTTTTGGGGGCCGGGGCCCCGGTTTTGGGGGAAAGCCCCCGGGGCAAAGGTTTTTTGGGGGGCCCCGGGGGGCCCCAGGTTTTGGGGGAAACCCCCCGGGCCCCGGTTTTATGGGGAGCCCCGGGGCCACACGGTTTTTGGGGAAGCCCCGGGGCCACAGGTTTTTATGGGAACCCCCCGGGGCCCACGGTTTTTGGGGAACCCCCCGGGGCCCCACCGGGTTTTTTGGGGAAAAACCCCCGGGGCCCGGTTTCTAGGGGGGAACCCCCCGGGGCCACGGTTTTTTTGGGGAAACCCCCGGGGCCCAGGTTTTGGGGGGAAGCCCCGGGCAAAGGTTTTAGGGGGAACCCCCGGGGGCCCAGGTTTTTTGGGGAAGCCCTGGGGCCCCCGGTTTATGGGGAACCCCCCCGGGCCCACGTTTTTGGGGGGAACCCGGGGGGCCCACGGTTTTTTGGGGAAAACCCGGGGGCCCAGGGTTTTGGGGAAGCCCCGGGGCCCAGGTTTTTGGGGGGAACCCCCGGGGCCCCGGTTTTAGGGGGAAGCCCCGGCCCAGGTTTTGGGAAAACCCCCCGGGGCCCAGGTTTTGGGGAACCCCGGGGCCCCGGTTTTTTTGGGGAAAACCCCCCGGGGCCCCCCGGTTTTTAGGGGAAAAATCCCGGGGGCCCACCGGTTTATGGGGAAAGGGGGCCCACTTCTTGGGGAACCCCCCAGGAATCCCCGGTTTTATGGGGAACCCCCCCGGGGGCCGGTTTTTATGGGGAAGCCCGGGGGCCCGGTTTTGGGGAAGCCCCGGGGCCCAGGTTTTTTTATGGGGAACCCCCCGGGGCCACCGGTTTTTGGGGGGAAACCCGGGGCCCCCCCGGTTTTTGGGGAGCCCCGGGGCCCCCGGTTTGGGGGGAACCCCCGGGGCCACACGGTTTTTAGGGGGAACCCCCGGGCAAGGGTTTCTAGGGGAACCCCCGGGGCCGCACGGTTCTATGGGGAACCCCAGGAACCCCGGTTTTCTGGGGGAACCCCGGGAAAAGCCGGTTTTGGGGGGAACCCCCCCGGGCCGCATTTTATTGGGAACCCCGAGCCACACGGTTTTTTTGGGGAAATTTGGGGGGGCCCGGCTTATGGGAAGCCCCGGGGGCGAGGTTTTGGGGGGAAACCCGGGGGGCCACGGTTAATGTGGAACCCCCCGGGGCCCAGGGTTTCAAGGGGAAGCCCCGGGGGCCCCCGGGTTTTCTAGGGGAAACCCCCCCGGGGCCGGGTTCTGGGGGGAACCCCGGGGAACCGTGACTCTTAGCCCTTTTGCGGGAAAGAAATCTTCTGTGTGACAAAATGGTTGGGAATTTCTCAATTCGCAAAAAATTAAAATAAGAATTTAAATTCTCGGCCAAAAAATTTTTTCTAGAATACCAAAAAATCATTGAAATCGAACCTTTTTGTTAATTTTAGTTTTATGAAAAAGAAAAAAAAGTGTTGTCAGAGGGATCAATAAATAGGAGAGTGGTGAAAAAGTGCTAACAGCCGCAGGGGGAGGGGGAAAAGGGTAAGCCGGCATTCACTCCATCACAGTCATTGTATGATGATATAATAATTTTTCCCCGGGTCACCAAACCCGACTTTGGGGGTCATCACCGGGGGCGGGGTGGTAAGGGGAAAAGGTCCCTCATTTATTAAATGGGGCGGGGTAGGTTAAGGGGGGGTTCTTTTCATACCGGGGGGGGGGTGGAGTATAAGGGGAGTGGTCCCATTTTAACATCACGGGGGGGGTTGAGATAAAGGGGGTGGTTATTTTTATCAGTGTGTCTCCCCGGGGGGGGGAGATAAACCCAATGTATACAGGGGGGGGGTCAGCAGGATAGATGAGGGGTGGGGTGGGGTTAAGGGGGGGACTTATATCGTGTTCATACCAGGGGGGGGTGAACCCCTCACATGATACGGGGGGGTCAGCGGGGAAGTGAGGGGGGGGGGTGGGTATAAGGGGGTGGTTCAATTATCATGATGACACCCGGGGGGGGGGGGTGGGGTCAAGGGGGTGGTGTTTCAGTGATGTCATACCAGGGGCGGGGAGATAACTACATGAAAAGGCAGGTTGTCACGTGAAAGAGAGGGGGGGGTGGGTATAAGGGGTGTGGTTCATATTATTGTGAATTTATCACCGGGGGGGGCTGAAACCCCTTTACATGTAAAGGCGGGTGTCGTAGTGATGTGAGGGGGGGGGTGGGAAAAAGGGGGGTGATCCAATTTTAAAAAGGATTCCTCAGGGGGCGGGGTGTAACCTCCAATGTATCAGGGGTTTCAGCGTGATGATGAGGGGGGGGTGGAGTATAAGGGGTGTGGTTCACATTTATCAGTGTGTCATCACTGGGGGGGGACTGTAAACCTCTCACAGTTTACGGGGTTTCGTATGGGGAAGGGGTGGGGCTGGGTTAAGGGTGTGATCTATCATTTTTTCAGTGATATCATCACCCGGGGGGGGGTAAACCCCTTTAAAAGTATACAGGGGTTGTCGCGGTGTTTTAAAGGGGGCGGGGCTGGATATAAAGGGGGGTTTCATTTATCAGTATTCAACCCGGGGGGGGGTGAAACCCCTACATGTTAAAAGGGGAGGTTGTCGCGGTGATTGATGGGGGGGGGCTGGGTATGGGGTGGTTTCATTAATCAGTGATGTCATCCGGGGGGGGCAAAAAA
>JARQOD010003082.1:0-55554 GCA_033576555.1 Oophaga sylvatica | reverse complement strand
CCGGTTTAACCTGGGCATCTCCTGTATATAATTATATATGTACAGCCGGTATAACCCGGGCATCTCCTGTATATAGTTATATATGTACAGCGGTATAACCTGGGCACTCCTGTATATAGTTATATATGTACAGCCGGTATAACCTGGGCATCTCCTGTGTATAATTATATATGTACAGCCGGTATAACCGGGCATCTCCTGTATATAGTTTATATATGTACAGCCGGTATAACCTGGGCATCTCCTGTATATAATTATATATGTACAGCCGGTATAACCCGGGCATCTCCTGTATATAGTTATAGATGTACAACCGGTTTAACCTGGATTCATGTACTTAAACTATACTAACCTTCCTTCATTGACTCTGCAGGAAATCCTGGCCGCTTTCCCTCTGCGGTTCCTCATGGGAAGCCAGCGGACGCCAGGGGAGGGGCTTTTTTCGCGATCCCACCTATCTGAAGCTGTGTCTAAGGCGAAGGCTGGAGGGGGAGGCAGTAACAGCCGGCAGAGTCTGGTGGGGCAGATCATACCTATCTATGGATTTGGCATATTACTATATATCCTCTACATACTTTTCAAGGTGAGGGATATCTCTGGTTCTGTCATGTTCTGCAGTGTGGTCAGTGGTGTAATAATCTGCAGAACATTTCACTGTGGGTCTTTGCAGATCATTTATGTGCTCTTGGAGACTTTTTTTTTCTGCTATCACTTTTCGGGTCGTATATTAATTTCAGCTTTCCTCGAAAGGCAGAAATGTGAAGACTGAGCCAAAAGTGGCCCCATTGCCAACGGGAACCAGAAGAGGAGATCAGTGAGTGCCACGTAATATAATGATTGTCCACACATACCAAGGGGCGGGGCCTTCCTTACACAAGCCACACCACTGGTTTATAATGGAAGCGTCCTATTGTTACTAATGTATCTGTCTTCTGTTCTCGCGGATTACGAGCTCAGCCAGCTACAGGATAAACTGAAGGGAGACGGAAGATGCCATGGAGAAAATCATCCACCGCCTGGGGCCCGACCCACGACAGGTGAGGGGCCTATGTTCACTAGACATGGGGCTATGCTTTCTATTCGTGGGCTGCAGGTCAGACACATGGGATATCCTTCATCAGGTCAGGTGTTTCCGCTCAGTGCAGAGAGCGCCATATTATGTACGGGCCACTGAGGTCTCTGCGCTGCACGGGGTGCTTTATCCTGGGGAGCACCGAGATCCTGAGTCTTATCAGATACCCCCACGCTGAGAAGGAAGGCACCGCAGGGAGGACAAATGTCATCATCAGTACGGGGGGCCACTGCCTCGCCATCGGGACTGAGCCCCCGCCTCGTCATTGGTACAGGAGCCCCCGCCTCGCCATTGATATGGGCGCCCTCGCCATCGGTACAGGAGTCCCCGCCATCGGTACGGGGGGGCCACGCCTCACCATCGGTACAGGAGCCCCCGCCTCGCGATCGGTACGGGGAGGCCACATCTCGCCATCGGTACGGGGGGCCACGCCTCGCCATCGGTACAGGAGCCCCCGCCTCGCGATCGGTACGGGGAGGCCACATCTCGCCATCGGTACGGGGGGGCCACGCCTCACCATCGGTACAGGAGCCCCCGCCTCGCGATCGGTACGGGGAGGCCACATCTCGCCATCGGTACGGGGGGGCCACGCCTCACCATCGGTACAGGAGCCCCCGCCTCGCGATCGGTACGGGGAGGCCACATCTCGCCATCGGTACGGGGAGGCCACGCCTCGCCATTGGTACAGGAGTCCCCGCCATCGGTACGGGGGGGCCACGCCTCACCATCGGTACAGGAGTCCCCGCCATCGGTACGGGGGGCCACGCCTCACCATCGGTACAGGAGCCCCCGCCTCGCGATCAGTACGGGGAGGCCACATCTCGCCATCGGTACGGGGGGGCCACACCTCACCATCGGTACAGGAGCCCCCGCCTCGCGATCAATACGGGGAGGCCACATCTCGCCATCGGTACGGGGGGGCCACACCTCACCATCGGTACAGGAGCCCCCGCCTCGCGATCAATACGGGGAGGCCACATCTCGCCATCGGTACGGGGGGGCCACACCTCACCATCGGTACAGGAGCCCCCGCCTCGCGATCAATACGGGGAGGCCACATCTCGCCATCGGTACGGGGGGGCCACGCCTCGCCATCGGTACAGGAGCCCCCGCCTCGCGATCAATACGGGGAGGCCACATCTCGCCATCGGTACGGGGGGGCCACGCCTCACCATCGGTACAGGAGTCCCCGCCATCGGTACGGGGGGGCCACACCTCACCATCGGTACAGGAGCCCCCGCCTCGCGATCAATACGGGGAGGCCACATCTCGCCATCGGTACGGGGGGGGCCACACCTCACCATCGGTACAGGAGCCCCCGCCTCGCGATCAATACGGGGAGGCCACATCTCGCCATCGGTACGGGGGGGCCACACCTCGCCATCGGTACAGGAGCCCCCGCCTCGCGATCGGTACGGGGAGGCCACATCTCGCCATCGGTACGGGGGGGCTACGCCTCACCATCGGTACAGGAGCCCCCGCCTCGCGATCGGTACGGGGAGGCCACGCCTCGCCATCGGTACAGGAGCCCCGCCTCGCCATCGGTACAGGAGTCCCCGCCATCGGTACGGGGGGGGCCACACCTCACCATCGGTACAGGAGCCCCCGCCTCGCGATCAATACGGGGAGGCCACATCTCGCCATCGGTACGGGGGGCCACACCTCACCATCGGTACAGGAGCCCCCGCCTCGCGATCGGTACGGGGAGGCCACATCTCGCCATCGGTACGGGGGGGCCACGCCTCGCCATCGGTACAGGAGTCCCCGCCAGTAACATTGTCTGCTTCTAGCCGCCTCCAGTTATATGATGTCCAGACTGAGGTCGTGTACAGGAGAGCAGAACCTCAGAAGACGGCGCTGACACTGTGCAAACCGGAGGGGAGACAGTCTACCCTTTATTATTATTTACTCAAAGTGGATATATTGTATCAATGTGAATGTGGGGGGTGGTGGAAAGAGAACAGGACGTCCGGGCAATCATTACATGAGGCTACAATCTATTACTCCCTGTTATCAGCCATTCCAGACTGCAGAGAGGGTGACTGTAATTTCCTCTCCTGTATTTTCGCTCTTCTGATCTGACATTATTGGTAACCGCTCTGAGAACTGATTTTATCAGCTGGCATTTATATGGGGCCCTCGGTTATCAGTGTGGGGGACGGGGTGCAGCTGTCGATGTCTTTGGTTATAATCTTGTATTTATCGCAGAGAAAATAACGTCAGTAACGATGAGGAGCAACAACTGCTACAGAGACTGAAGGAAATCACCCGGGTCATGAAGGAAGGAAAGATCCTGGACGGCATCTCACCCGAGCAAGAAGCCGAAGAGGCTCCGTACATGGAGGAATGGGAAGGTGAGGAGGAGAGGGAATCTGGAAACAGCATGTCATCAATATTAACCTTTCTTCTTCAGGTGACTGGAGGATAAGACCCGATGTTACAGCAGAATAGTGAGTGCAGCTCTGGAGGATAAGACCCGATGTTACAGCAGAATAGTGAGTGCAGCTCTGGAGGATAAGACCCGATGTTACAGCAGAATAGTGAGTGCAGCTCTGGAGGATAAGACCCGATGTTACAGCAGAATAGTGAGTGCAGCTCTGGAGGATAAGACCCGATGTTACAGCAGAATAGTGAGTGCAGCTCTGAAGGATAAGACCCGATGTTACAGCAGAATAGTGAGTGCAGCTCTGGAGGATAAGACCCGATGTTACAGCAGAATAGTGAGTGCAGCTCTGAAGGATAAGACCCGATGTTACAGCAGAATAGTGAGTGCAGCTCTGAAGGATAAGACCCGATGTTACAGCAGAATAGTGAGTGCAGCTCTGGAGGATAAGACCCGATGTTACAGCAGAATAGTGAGTGCAGCTCTGGAGGATAAGACCCGATGTTACAGCAGAATAGTGAGTGCAGCTCTGGAGGTGACTGGAGGATGAGACACGATGTAATAGCAGAATAGTGACTGCAGCTCTGGAGGTGACTGGAGGATAAGGCATGATGTAACATCAGAATAGTGACTGCAGCTTTGGAAGTGACTGGAGGATGAGACACAATGTAACAGCAGAATAGTGAGTGCAGCTCTGGAGGATAAGACACGATGTAACAGCAGACATCAGTGATAGGAGAGGCTCATTATGGGTATGTGTCGGTCATTATATTTGTACCAATTTATTTCTGCACATGCGCATGCACTTTATGTTGTCTGATCATGTCTGGCTGAATCCATTGTGCATATTTTTATGTGCTGAGATATTCATGTCTATTCATTTTCTGCACAAGCATTCTATATTGTTGGATTTATTGCCACATGTTGTACCTTAAGTGCTACAATTTATTGGTGCTTGACCTTATATCACAATATCCCTTAGTCTGTACTTTATTTCCTCTATCCCCTTTTGGTGTATTGTACTTAAGTTGTATTCCTTTCCTCTTATATGTTATTCTGCTTTGTCAATTATGACTATGACAATTATATATTAAATTTGAATAAAATTTGTTATTTTTCTATATATCTCTCTTTGAGTGATGTGTTTGGATACTTTGTATCCACTTTTTGCTTCAGAATAGTGACTGCAGCTCTGGAGGATGAGACGATGTAACAGCAGAATAGTGAGTGCAGCTCTGGAGGTGTCTGGAGGATGAGACACGATGTAACAGCAGAGTAGTGACTCCAGGATAAGACACGATGTAACAGCAGAATAGTGAGTGCAGCTCTGGAGGTGACTGGAGGATGAGACACGATGTAACAGCAGAGTAGTGACTGCAGCTCTGGAGGTGACTGGAGGATGATATATAGCTTTCATGTGTATTTTGTAGTCCCGTGTAGACACCAATAGTCGTACACACTGTACTTGTCTGTGCTGGGAGATTGACTGCACTGGTTTTATTTTGGAGAATGGCACCCCGGATCTGGAATCCTGATCTACCTTTGTTGGGTGAAGTAGGGAACCTGACAGATTTCTGTTTTTTTCCTTTTATCTATTTCACTTGAAGAGGTGTTAGTTTTGGATATGAGAAGCATCGGTACAATGGTCGGAAGCTTATACGGTGCCTATTGGGAGTGCGGTTCCCCCCAGTGACTGCATGACACTGATGTTAAGCAATGTGTTCTGCTCCATGGGAACGAGTCCCCGGTTTTAGAGGTCTTCTGCACTACTCAGACAGCCCCTCAGTAAAATCATAGCACCTGTAGTCCACTCCGGGGCGGCGCTCCAGAGGTGTCAGCATTGGATCTCCCGGGGCTCGTGTGCCATTATGTCAGGCAATCCCTGCAGCCAATCAGAAGCTGCTTCACTCTCCGCTATCTCGGATATAACTGGCAGCTGGAGGAATTGGGAGCTGCTGCTGCTCTCATTTCTTGTAGAGGTCTGATATGTCCAAAGGCAGCAAGAGTGAAGCAGCCGCTGACTGGCTGCAGGGATTGCCTGACATAATGGCACATGAGCCTCAGAAGAGCCAGTGCTGACAGCACCGGCAGTGAATATAAGTGATTATTTTACTGACGGGGAAACTTAGGGATTCAGAAGGGTCTGTCCGAGTAGTGGATGACCCCCTTTTAATCATGCAATAATTGGGGGCAGTGCAGCGTGCACCGCGGATGTCTGAAGCGCAGACTTCTGTCCTTGTGCAGCACTACTCTGGACATTGTTACAACGTTGCAGTCAAGTTTCCCTCTTGTTACAGGTTACCCAGAAGAGACGTATCCAGTTTACGACAGCTCCGAGTGCAAGAAGAGACCCGGTACGATTCTGGTGGACCCCTCGCTGCTGGACCAGCCCTCGGCAGAGGAGATAGCCGAGCAGATGGAATTCATGGAAGATTATAATCGTTACTACACAGAGGACCCAGTGGAGGACAGGAGTACTGGGGGGACGATGTATGAACTTTGTGATGACGCCAAGCACAGCCCTCTCCTCCGCCAGGAGTGTGACGACACCAAGCACAGCCCTCTCCTCCACCCAGAGGACGACGAGATGTGCACCGAGGAGCAGAGTGATGATGATGACCCCGCCATTATAGCGGAGAACGCTGGCTTCAGCGCCGACACCGATAGTGACAGGGAGCAGGGACCGGAAGCTTCAGGGACACATCCTGCTGTGAATGGAAACTTACTGGAAACAATCAGCAATTCAGTCAGTGACGAGGCTCAGTCTCTGCGAAAGAGGAGTAAAAAGACTCCAGATTGCTAAACACCCAAAATGTGCTCGGAGATAAGATACTGTAGAAGTGGAGCGACCACCGAGGTGCAGCAAGAAGCACCCGACACCGAACGTGGGACACACGTGACAATAGGCAGTACCGGGTTTATATAGCGAAACCATTCACACTTGTCTAACATGTATCATCATTGTCACACTGTGCTGCAAAGAAATCACAGGACCTCTGACCCCCAGACACAGAGACAGCGCTCCGAAAGATGTATCAGTGATTACTGTCCTCCATATTGAAAAAAGAGAAATCAGCGTTGTTGTCTGACACAAGGATCCGAATCTCCTGTACAGACCAAGTGTCAAGTGAAACAAATCAGCAGCCACCATTAAGGGGAGCTCCCTGTATAAAGAGAAACAAGATACTGTCTACAGCCACCACTAGGGGGAGCTCCCTATATACAGAGATACATGATAAGATCCTGTCTACAGCCACCACTAGGGGGAGCTCCCTGTATACAGAGATACATGATAAGATCCTGTCTGCAGCCTCCACTAGGGGAGCTTCCTGTATACAGAGATACATGATAAGATCCTGTCTGCAGCCACCACTAGGGGAGCTCCCTGTATACAGAGATACATGATAAGATCCTGTCTGCAGTCACCACTAGGGGGAGCTCCCTATATACAGAGATACATGATAAAATCCTGTCTGCAGCCACCATTAAGGGGAGCTCCCTGTATAAAGAGAAACAAGATACTGTCTACAGCCACCACTAGGGGGAGCTTCCTATATACAGAGATATATGATAAGATCCTGTCTGCAGTCACCACTAGGGGGAGCTACCTGTATACAGAGATACGCGAGTAGATCCTGTCTGCAGCCTCCACTAGGGGGAGCTCCCTGTATACAGAGATACATGATAAGATCCTGTCTGCAGCCACCACTAGGGGGAGCTCCCTGTATACAGAGATACATGATAAGATCCTGTCTGCAGTCACCACTAGGGGGAGCTCCCTATATACAGAGATACATGATAAGATCCTGTCTACAGCCACCACTAGGGGGAGCTCCCTATATACAGAGATACATGATAAGATCCTGTCTGCAGTCACCACTAGGGGGAGCTACCTGTATACAGAGATACATAAGATCCTGTCTGCAGCCACCACTAGGGGGAGCTCCCTATATACAGAGATACATGATAAGATCCTGTCTACAGCCACCACTAGGGGGAGCTCCCTGTATACAGAGATACGCGAGTAGATCCTGTCTGCAGCCTCCACTAGGGGAGCTCCCTGTATACAGAGATACATGATAAGATCCTGTCTGCAGCCACCACTAGGGGGAGCTCCCTGTATACAGAGATACATGATAAGATCCTGTCTACAGCCACCACTAGGGGGAGCTCCCTATATACAGAGATACATGATAAGATCCTGTCTACAGCCACCACTAGGGGGAGCTCCCTGTATACAGAGATACATGATAAGATCCTGTCTGCAGCCTCCACTAGGGGGAGCTCCCTGTATACAGAGATACATGATAATATCCTGTCTGCAGCCACCACTAGGGGGAGCTCCCTGTATACAGAGATAAATAATATCCTGTCTGCAGCCACCACTAGGGGGAGCTCCCCGCATACAGAGATAAATAATATCCTGTCTGCAGCCACCACTAGGGGGGAGCTCCCTGTATACAGAGATAAATGATAAAATCCTGTCTGCAGCCACCACTAGGAGGAGCTCCCTGTATACAGAGATACATAAGATCCTGTCTGCAGCCACCACTAGGGGGAGCTCCCTGTATACAGAGATAAATGATAAAATCCTGTCTGCAGCCACCACTAGGAGGAGCTCCCTGTATACAGAGATACATAAGATCCTGTCTGCAGCCACCACTAGGGGGAGCTCCCTGTATACAGTCATGGCCAAAAGTTTTGAGAATGACACAAATATTAATTTTTACAAAGTCTACTGCTTCACTTTTTCTAATGGCAATTTGCATATACTCCAGAATGTTATAAAGAGTGATCAGCTTAACAGCAATTACTTGCAAAGTCAATATTTGGCTAGAAAATGAACTTTATCCCCAAAACACATTTCAACATCATTGCAGCCCTGCCTTAAGCGTGGGTCTCACATAACGATACACCAGCGAACCCGACAACGATCAGGATCGCTGGTGTATCGCTACATGATCGCTGCTGAGCTGTCAAACAGGCAGCGATCAGCACAGCGACACTGCGGGTAACATCGCTTAGTTACCCGCAGTGTACGTTGGATACCAGCGCCCTGATGCAGGGAGCTGGTAACCAAGGTACACATCGGGTTTCCAGGCGCTGCGCGGTGCCTGGAAACCCGCTGTGTACCTTGGTTACCAGCGGATTGCTGGTCTCCCGCCTGTCACACGCTGCGATGCGTGCCTGTCAGCGGGAGACCAGTGATCAAAAAAATGTCCAGGACATTCAGCGACGATCAGCGATACCCAGCAGGGGGCTGATCATCACTGAATGTCACACACAGCGATATCGCTGGGGAGATTGCTGCTGCGTCACAAAACTAGTGACTCAGCAGCGATCTCGCTAGCAAGATCGCTGTGTGAGACGGGGGCTTTAAAAGGACCAGCTAACCTCTTTTCAGTGATTGCTCCATTAACACAGGTGTGGGTGTTGATGAGGACATGGTGTCACGGGTGTGTCGCTGCGAAGATCGTCGCGATTGCACACCCTGACTTCGCACAGCTGAGTTTCTGGTGCTGGGTGTTTTTCGGCACTGAGGGAGTTAATTCTTTCTCTCTCTGTGCTGGACTCACCAGCCTCGCTCAGCTGCAATTGATGTGTTGTTAATTGGTTTCCTTTAAATACCTGCCTGTCTGCTGGGAGAGTGTCGGTGAAAGCATTCATTCAGACCAGCAGAGCGGATCGTTTCTGAGAAGACTTAAGCTAAGAGTGCCTGTTGTGGTTTATCCTCTCCTCGCTTATTGTTTATCTCCTTAACCTTTTGTGTCCCTTCTGTAGTTGAAGTTGTGTATGCAAGGCAGTATTTACTTTACCCCTTGTCTGTCTCGTTTGTCTTATACTGTTTGTAAGCTGTGACCTGCCCATTCCCTGTGGTGGTAATCAGGGTCCTTCTCAGGACTAGATTACAGTGGTAAGGGATCTACAGGAGACAAGGTTACGCTGGCGGCCTGGACCTCTGTACCATTAACAGTACCTCCAGGTAGAGGTACTAGTCAGGACCCCAGTTTAGGGTCAGCATAGACCCCGGTCCACCTCTATCCTGAGACAGCGTGACACATGGCTGGAGATCAATCTGTCATGATTAAGTAAGAATGACACCACTGGACACTTTAAAAGGAGGCTGGTGCTTGGCATCATTGTTTCTCTTCTGTTAACCATGGTTATCTCTAAAGAAACACGTGCAGTCATCATTGCAATGCACAAAAATGGCCTAACAGGGAAGAGTATCGCAGCTAGAAAGATTGCACCTCAGTCAACAATCTATCGCATCATCAAGAACTTCAAGGAGAGAGGTTCCATTGTTGCCAAAAAGGCTTCAGGGCGCCCAAGAAAGACCAGCAAGCGCCAGGACCATCTCTTAAAAGTGTTTCAGCTGCGGGATCGGGCTACCAGCAGTGCAGAGCTTGCTCAGGAATGGCAGCAGGCAGGTGTGAGTACATCTGCACGCACTGTGAGGCGGAGACTCTTGGAGCAAGGCCTGGTCTCAAGGAGGGCAGCAAAGAAGCCACTTCTCTCCAGAAAAAACATCATGGACAGACTGATATTCTGCAAAAGGTACAGGCAGTGGACTGCTGAGGACTAGGGTAAAGTTATTTTCTCTGATGAATCCCCTTTTCGATTTTTGGGACATCAGGAAAACGCCTCATTCGAGAAGACAAGGTGAGCGCTACCACCAGTCTTGTCTCATGCCAACTGTTAAGCATCCTGAAACCATTCATGTGTGGGGTTGCTTCTCAGCCAAGGGAATTGGCTCTCTCACAGTCTTACCTAAAAACACAGCCATGAATAAAGAATGGTACCAGAATGTCCTCCAAGAGCAACTTCTCCCAACCCTCCAAGAGCAGTTTGGCGATCAACAATGCCTTTTCCAGCATGATGGAGCACCTTGCCATAAAGCAAAGGTGATAACTATAGAGATTTTGGGTCCATGGCCTGGAAACTCCCCAGATCTTAATCCCATTGAGAACTTGTGGTCAATCATCAAGAGACGGGTGGACAAACAAAAACCTAAAAATTCTGACAAAATGAAAGCATTGATTGTGCAAGAATGGACTGCTATCAGTCAGGATTTGGTCCAGAAGTTGATTGAGAGCATGCCAGGGAGAATTGCAGAGGTCCTGAAGAAGAAGGGTCAACACTGCAAATATTGACTTGCTGCATTAACTCAATCTGTCAATATAAGCTTTTGTTACTCATATGTTTACAATTATTATATTTCTGTCTGTGATAAAAACATCTGTCAAACACACATAAAAACCAGAGGGCAGCAGATCATGTGAAAATATTATATTTGTGTCATTCTCAAAACTTTTGGCCATGACTGTACAGAGATACATAAGATTCTGTCTGCAGTCACCACTAGGGGGAGCTCCCTGTATACAGAGATACATAACATTCTGTCTGCAGTCACCACTAGGGGAGCTCCCTGTATAGAGAGATACATGATAAGATTCTGTCTGCAGTCACCACTAGGGGGACCTCCCTGTATAGAGAGATACGTGATAAGATTCTGTCTGCAGTCACCACTAGGGGGAGCTCCCTGTATACAGACATACATGATAAGATTCTGTCTGCAGTCACCACTAGGGGGACCTCCCTGTATAGAGAGATACATGATAAGATTCTGTCTGCAGAAATAGGAACAGCATCCAATCCAGGTGAAGTATAGCAAGTCTTTATTCAGGCACCATAAAATACGACGTTTCGGCCATTTTCAGGTCTTTATCAAGTTGATAAAGGCCTGAAAATGGCCGAAACGTCGTATTTTATGGTGGCTGAATAAAGACTTGCTATACTTCACCTGGATTGGATGCTGTTCCTATTTTTTCGTTGGATTGTTGTTCATTTGGATCCTTGAACGCCTGAACGTGCATCCGTGCTAAACTCCCGAGTGCTGTCAGCTGCTTGAATACTTGAAGATTCTGTCTGCAGTCACCACTAGGGGGAGCTCCCTGTATACAGAGACACATGATAAGATCATGTGTGCAGCTACCACTAGAGGGAGGTCCCTGTATACAGAGATACATGATAAGATCCTGTCTGCAGCCACCACTAGGGGAGCTTCTTGTATACAGAGATACATGATAAGATTCTGTCTGCAGCCACCACTAGGGGGAGCTCCCCGTATATAGAGATGCATGATAATATCCTGTCTGCAGCCACCACTAGGGGGAGCTCCCTGTATAGAGATACATAAGATCCTGTGTGCAGCCACCACTAGGGGGAGCTCCCTGTATACAGAGATACATAAGATCCTGTGTGCAGCCACCACTAGGGGGAGCTCCCTGTATACAGAGATACATGATAAGATCCTGTCTGCAGTCTCCACTAGGGGGAGCTTCCTGTATGTAGAGATACATGATGATATCCTGTCTGCAGCCACCACTAGGGGAGCTCCTTGTATGCAAGAAGCAGGCCACAAGGGCAGATGGAAGCTACACATGAATTCTGCTTGCATGTAGCCATGGAGACACATAAATCCAGCTGTATACACTAAATGTTCAAAGGTTTATAATCAAGACTATTTACTATTTTGTGTCCTTTAAAAACTTTGGATACACAGATGCAATAAAAATGAATTGCAAAGATATCCTCTGCACTCACATCCACTATTGTACAAGGAAACAATTATACTGGGTATCTGAATTCCTCGTGTCTGCTTGCTGTCAGCGAATTAGAACATTATTTTCTAAATCATGAGGCTGAAGCTGGACGTGATCGGTTTCTGTTCACACACGGAGGATTGTTACAATCTGGTTAAAAAGCTTTGTTTTCGCTTCCAATAGTTCTGTTCTTACATTGTAACGAACACCTCAGCTGTGTGAGCAGGATGAGGTCATCAATTGCGTTTTTCTTACAAGTCACTTTCCTTTTCTGTCTTGTCTGATTAGTGTATTAGTTCCCAGTTTTTTGCATCAAATTATCGAAAATGGCGCAAGCGATTCACGAGTCAAGAAATGGCTTCTCCTGTGTCTCACTGTATTTATAACAGGAAGAAAGGCAAAAATGCTGCCCACAGTACACACGGACCCCCAGACTACGGCAGCACGAGCTGTGGGGTACGGCGGCTTCTCTGACGGATCAATCACATGAATTGTGTGGTCAGGGAGACGGGATTATCGGGGAGAGGAGATCTATAGAAGATAATGAATATATGAATGAGAGCGCTTACATTTCCTATGGGGTATTGAGCTCGCGGCCGGGCGTTTGGCCTCCACTCACCTACATGGAAGTACTAGAAATATCTTAAGAGGAACGTCTATGAAGCATCGGGGATCTGTTCTTACATTTGGGACACTTTCTGATGAGTTGTTTTTTATTTTCTTTGCTAATTCTATTTCACCATAAAGATTCGCACATTATCGGATCTGTGACCGACCCTGATGTGACGCACGGCGCTGTCACTACTGAGCACATGGCGTAAGAGCCGTCTATAGCGCCCGTCTTACACAGCGATCTCGCTAGCGAGATCGCTGCTAAGTCACTAGTTTTGTGACGCAACAGCGATCTCCCCGTGTGTGACATTCAGCGACGATCAGCCCCCCTGCCGGGTATCGCTGATCGTTGCTGAATGTCCTGGACATTTTTTTGATCGCTGGTCGCCCGCTGACAGGCACGTATCGCTGCGTGTGACAGGCGAGAGACCAGCGATCTGCTGGTAACCAAGGTACACAGCGGGTTTCCAGGCGCGGGGCTGTGCCTGGAAACCCGATGTGTACCTTGGATACCAGCTCCCTGCATCAGGGCTTGGTATCCAACGTACACTGTGGGTAATTAAGCGACGTTACCCGCAGTGTCGCTGTGCTGATCGCTGCCTGTTTGGCAGCTCAGCAGCGTTCATGTAGAAACACAACAGCGATCCTGATCTTGTCGGGATCGCTATGTGAGATGGGGACTTATGTACAAAGCTGCGCTCACACACTACAGCCCCAGGGCCGGCCCGAGAGATTACAGCGCCCTAGGCGAAACTATTTTGTTGTGCCCCTACTATTCTTGGCAGTAGATGAAAACTTGGGTTATAAATTTAGGAGCAAAATAAACCACAACAATGATTAATTAACTCTCTCCTCTTTAATCTTCTGAGAAGTTGTATGGGACAAATATATACAAAGTAATCAATAACACAAAACAAAAACGACCATAGGTAATTAAAATTTTTGTTTCCTTGCCTTTTTTTTTTTTTTAAAAGGATGACATTAAGTCACCGAGATTAATTTGTTTAGCAACTTCAGATTCTATCGAAATTGTTGCCAACCCAACCAACCTCTCTTGCGTCATATTTGCCCTTAAATATGTTTTAATTAGCTTTAGTTTTGAGAAGCTTCTCTCTCCTGAGTCCACGGACATAGGCAGAGTCAAAAGAATTCTTAGAGCCACCACCAGGTTGGGGACACTTTCTTTCAAGTCAGATTTAAGCAAAAGTTCAAGAACGTCTTTTGGTGATGAATCTTCTGGACCACGTCTTGACATTGCCTGCAGTTCACCACATAGCTCTATGGCATCGATGTCTTTTACTTCGTTGTGTGTAAGAGACTTTTCCAGAGCTTTACACTTATCCAGAACAAATTTGCTTGGTTTTCCCTCAAGTGAACGGATGTGGTACAAAAATCCAGATTTCAATTCCATTTCTTTCAGCTGAGTGAACCGCTCATCAACTGAATTTATAGCAGTATGTAAGATCGCAAAGTAAAAGTTAATTTTGAAACTCTGTTTCTCATCTCTTATGGGCTCATCTTTCCCTTCATAAGAGAACGGTCTGGTTTTGTTCTTTAAACGTTTTGGCGCAGAACTTGACTCAAAATTAGCTGGTATGCCAAGCTCTTCTGCGATTTCCCTCGCATCAACTAACAGCTTCTCAAACTCTTCATCGCTTCTTAATGATTGCAGATATTTCTTTGTTTTGTCAAGGTGTTGAGAAGCAGCAGCTAAATCGAATTCTTGTGAATGAAGTAACTTACTTGTCAAATTGATTTTGTACAAAATGTTGAACCATACTAGAACAGATGTAACAAAAGAAAAGGTTCCAACTTGTTTAGCAAGACCTTGAGCTTCTAGCCGGGAGACATTTCCAGAGCTTCCTGTGAGACTAATATTTTCTGCCATGTCCATTAGGGCATCATGGACTTCGCTCAATTGGTAACGGAGGGGGGCCAGAGCATCAATTCTACTTTCCCATCTTGTTTCGCTTAGAGGTTTTAGAGTCAGAGATGGCAAATGACGCACGAGTACTTCCCAACGCTGAGTTGACGAAGAGAAAAATACGTAGAGATTTTGAACAGGGAAAAAGTTGTCGCTCCAAAAAACATTTAGCGGCATCGTTGACGACTAAGTTTAGAGAATGGGAGCTGCAAGGCACAAAGAATGCACATGGGTTTATGTCCAAAATTCGTCTTTGTAATCCAATGTTTTTTCCCTTCATGTTGCTCCCATTGTCGTAGCCTTGCCCTCGTAAGTTGTCCACAGAGAGCGACAGTTCTTCAAATTTGTTCAAGACAGCGGCTGTCAAACCACCTCCAGTTGTATCAGAAACAGGAATGAATCCCAAGAAGTGCTCTTTAATTTCAAACTTTTTGTCTTCTGATGTGGAAACAAACCGAACAATGAAAGTCATTTGTTCAACGTGAGACACGTCAGAAGTACAATCCACTACTTCTGATGTGTCTCATGTTGAACAAATGAATCCAGCACTACAGAAAAGTATTTTTCAGTTTTGACATCGTCAAGAATCTTTTCCTGAATACCATTACTTAGCAGTTGAATCATCTCATTCTGTATTGTTTTTCCCAAATAATGTGCATGAATCTCTTTGTCCCGGATTTTCCGAATGAGCTCACACATGACGGGATCGAACATAGCCAAATACTCCACAAATTTCAAAAAGTTCCCATTATTAGATGCAAACAATGCATCATTTGATCCACGGAACGCTAAGTTTTGCGTACCTAGTATCCTCACTAGAGCTATCAACCTTTCTAAAATTTGATGCCAGTATTTTTCTTGCTCTTCAATTTTGCGTAAGTGTTCTTCGTCAATGGTCTTGTTCATCTTAAGACTATTTGAGTTCCTTCCATTTTTGAAAGCTAATCATGTGATCTTTGCTTTTTTCGTGGCTGGCTAAAATAGCAGATATGTTTTTTCAGTCATTTACACCATCAGTACCTAATGATTCCTAGTTGAAGTGATAAGTCTCTAAACAACGTGCAGCAAAAACAAAAAACTGAATTTTTCTGAATACGTTAGCCAATTGCGTTCAAGACTTTCACCATTGACAAGACGACGTTTATAGTGAACACAAGACAATTTTCTACGATTAGTGTCCAAAGGAAAATCGAAATCTTTAACTTGTGTGGGGCTGAGTTTTAGTACATCTAGGCGTAAGTCATCATTGATTACGGTCCACGTAGCGGGATTGTCCGAATAGTCTTTGCGTAGTATTTCTATAGATGTACCAGCCTCCATGTCAGTACTGGTACTTTGATCAGATCTACCACCAGTTATTGATGGTTGTAGTTCACTATTTTCAGCATGAGAAACAAATTCTATTTCCACATTCGATATTTCCGAGGCAACAGAAGCCTGTTGTTCCAACGTTTGGAATTCCGCGTCTTCATTTCTATTGCTGCCTTAGATATTTTAAAAATGACCCTTTGATTTTTGAAAGTGATTTCTCCTCCTCAGCTTTTCTTTACGGTTCTGAAAACCCCAAAAGTTTTTTCTTCTTATCAGCCATGACTCGTTACAACACACATTTACCTAAAAGTTAACGCGCCGATTAAAATTGTTATCTGAACATTATATAATACTATTTTACTTTTAAGACAAAAAACACAAATTTCTTTATCAATTTCCAATGTTTCCAATATTTTTGAAAATCAAAACAATATACCTACCTCGCAGCGCCTTAACACTTTAGAACCTAGGCCAAAAATTTACTAAAAACCTCCTATTTTCTATTTGCATTCATGAAACCTCATGGAACAATGAATCTAATGAATATACAAAATAACAGCAATGGCTCACATGATAAAGCATGCAAACAGTAGAGACATACCTCGAAAATATAATCGCGCGCGCCGATATGCAAAAAATGTAGATACTATCTCCCTTGCCTTAGCTGGCCTGACTGGCAGTCCAGGCAGTCTACGCCTATGCGTCAAAACAGACTCCTCTGTCATGTGTGCATCGCCACGAAGATCATCGCGGTTGCACATTCTGACTTCTGACAGCTGAGTTGCTGTTTCTTTGTGTTTGGCAGTGAGGGAGTTAATTCTGTCTGTGCTCGGTGCTGGGACTGGGTGCAGTTTCTCCCGGCTGCAATTAATTATTTGTTGATTGGTTTCCTTTAAATCTCTGGTGGTCTGTTTTGGGAGTTGCCAGTGAAATTCTTCATGCAGACCACAGATAGGATTGTATCTGTATAGACTTAAGTTAAAGAGCTCCTTAGTTGTTTTAAGCTCACCTTGCTTAGAGTTTAATATCCCAGATCATTTATGTTCCTTCTGTGTTTGAGTGTGTATGCAAGTCTGTGTTTTCTCCAGTCTGTCTTATATGTCTAATCTGTGTATTTAGCAGAGATCAGCCCATATCCCTTTGGTGGTAGTCAGAATCCTTCTTAGGACTGATTACAGGGTTCAGGGACTGATAGGAGACAGGGTTAGGCTGGAGACTTGGACCTCTGAACCATTATCAGTACCTCCAAGGTGAGGGATTAGTTAGGACCCCAGTTTAGGGTCAGGTTAGACCCCCGGTCCTCCTCTTTCCTGTGACAGTGTATCAAGTCCTCAAGATTAACCCTGAGTTCAACGGATATCGTGTCAGGTAAATCTATTCTATATTTACATGCTGATGTTGCTAATCTATATGTTGTATAGAGTGTTGTTCTTTTAAGAATAGTTTACTGACATCGTACACATATCATAAGACCGCGTGACATTTTCACTGGCCATTAAAATTATCTCCAGTTACCATGGATCCAGTAGCCCAGCTGGCTCTGCAGTTGCAGGGATTATCCATGGAGCTGACGGACATTAAGTCCAAAGTTTTGTCTCCCTCGGAGCAAACCAGATTTGAACCTAAAGTAGCTCTCCCGGACAGGTTCACTGGTGGGCGAGACAAATTTTTTACCTTCAGGGAAGCATGTAAATTGTATTTTCGGCTTCGGCCTCGATCATCAGGGAGTGAAGAGCAGAGAGTGGGAATTGTTATGTCGCTCCTACAAGGGGACCCTCAATCCTGGGCCTTCTCCCTTCCTCCGGGATCCCCGGCTCTACTGTCTGTAGATCAATTTTTTACTGCTCTGGGTTTGGTATATGATGACCCAGATCGGGTCTCTCTTGCTGAGACAAAATTACGTAAGATACAGCAGGGAGATCGTCCGGCAGAGGAATTTGCTTCTGAGTTCCGTAGATGGGCCACAGATACTCAGTGGAATGACCCAGCTCTTAGGAGCCAGTTTTGTCATGGGCTTTCTGACAAATTAAAGGACGTTTTGGCTCAGTATGATTCTCCTCCTTCTCTGGAGGCTGCTATGGCCCTAGCTATCCGTACTGATAGACGGCTCCGGGAGAGGTGCGAGGTAACTCCGCCCCCTGTTGTTACTCCACCTACTACTAAAGTCCCTTATGTTGAGGTTCCTCTTGTCTGTTCGGAGGAGCCTATGCAGTTGGGAGGGACATCATTTCGTAGGAGGGGATTGGCGGTACGCCGCAGGACTAGAAGGTGTTTCTTCTGCGGGAAAGAGGGACATTTTGTTGGGGGATGTCCATCCCGTGCCTTGTTGAGCAAAAAGTCGCCGGAAAACTGTTAATCCCAGGTTGTGTGGTGGACGACAACCTGGGAGTATGTATTTCATCCGCCAGTTCTTCTCAGTTCCTTGTACCAGTGGAGGTGGTGGTTGGTACGAGAGTGGAGAGATTTTCTGTTCTTCTTGATAGTGGTTCCGGGGCTAATCTGGTTGACGCTCAGTTTGCTCAGGCTCAAGGTATGCATCTGAGTGTATTGGTCAAACCGATCCCTATATTCTCCATTGACGCCAGGCCTCTCGGCCAAGGTAGCTTTGTTCATGAGGTTCATAACATTGACCTTCGGGTAGGGGCAATACATAGGGAACTATTATCTTGTTATGTGTTGGAGGGTCTACCTACTCCCATTGTGTTGGGACTTCCTTGGTTGGTTAAACATAACCCTGTGATTAATTGGCAGTCCAGAGATATAAGCCAATGGGGGGAGTTTTGCAAAAGTAACTGCATGAACACAGTCATCAGTGCGGTCGTGCCTAGTATATTGCCTCCTTTTTTGGAGGACTTTGGGGATGTGTTCTCTGAGGAGGGGTGTCAGGAGTTGCCTCCTCATCGCGTGTATGACTGCTCTATTAATCTCCTTCCTGATGCTAAGTTACCTAAAGCTAGGTTATATAACCTTTCTGGTCCTGAGAGGCAGGCTATGAAAGATTATATTTCCGAAAGTCTGGCCAAAGGGCATATTAGACCTTCATCTTCCCCAGTGGCCGCGGGGTTCTTCTTTGTGAAGAAAAAAGATGGAGGCCTACGCCCTTGCTTGGATTTCTGCGAACTTAATCAGATTACTGTTCGAGATCCGTATCCACTCCCTCTGATTCCTGATCTCTTCAATCAAATTGTTGGCGCCAAATGGTTCTCTAAATTGGATCTCAGGGGGGCGTATAATCTGATTAGGATAAAAGAGGGGGATGAGTGGAAAACGGCGTTTAACACGCCGGAGGGACATTATGAGAACCTTGTCATGCCTTTTGGTCTGACTACTGCTCCAGCAGTATTCCAACATTTTGTTAATGACATTTTTCGTCACCTTGTGGGGCTGTTTGTGGTCGTATATTTGGATGACATTTTAATTTACTCACCAGATCTTGTGTCTCACCAGGAGCATGTGAGACAGGTGTTGCAGATCTTGCGAGACAATAAACTATACGCCAAACTGGAAAAGTGTGTATTCGCCGTACAGGAACTTCAGTTTTTGGGTTTCTTGGTGTCAGCCTCCGGTTTCCGTATGGACCCTGAAAAGGTGAGAGCAGTGCTTGAATGGGATCAGCCAGAGGATCTTAAGGCTCTGCAGCGTTTTCTGGGGTTTGCTAACTACTACCGGAAATTTATTTGTAATTTCTCATCTGTTGTCAAACCTCTCACTGACATGACAAGAAAAGGGACGGATTTTTCTAAATGGTCGGACAAAGCTTGCCAAGCCTTTTCCTCTTTGAAGAGATGTTTTGCTTCGGCACCCGTTCTCATCCAACCAGATGCATCTCAGCCGTTCGTTGTGGAGGTGGACGCGTCTGACGTAGGGGTGGGTGCTATATTGTCCCAGGGTCCGTCCCCTGGTAAATGGCATCCGTGCGCTTTCTTTTCTAAAAAATTGTCGTCCGCCGAAAGGAATTATGATATCGGCAATAGGGAACTTTTGGCCATTAAGTTGGCTTTTGAAGAATGGCGTCACTTTTTGGAGGGGGCAGTCCACCCGGTCACCGTCATTACTGATCACAAGAACCTGCTGTATTTGGAATCTGCTAAGCGTCTGAATTCCAGACAAGCTCGATGGTCGTTGTTTTTTACCAGGTTTAATTTTGTTGTCACTTATCGCCCTGGATCTAAGAATGTTAAGGCGGATGCCTTGTCTCGCAGTTTCCCAGGGGCCGGGAAAACGGATGACCCGATTCCTATCCTTCAGGAGGGGGTGGTAGTGTCGGCTGTATGTTCTGAGCTTGAGGAGGAGGTGTTAGAGGCTCAGGGGGACGCCCCTGCAGGACCTCCAGGGAGACTGTTTGTCCCAAATCAGTTGAGACAAAAGGTTATTGAGGCACATCATAATTCTGCTTTAGCAGGACATCCAGGGAGTAAGGCTACTTTAGATCTCCTTTCTCGCCGGTTTTGGTGGCCTAACGTTAATAAAGATGTTTTAACTTTTGTCGCGTCCTGTGGGGTTTGTGCTCGCTCTAAGACCCCTCATACCTGTCCGTCTGGGACCATCTTACCTTGAAACTTCCGGAGCATCCATGGACTCATTTGTCTATGGACTTCATCACGGACCTTCCTCAGTCGTCAGGGAAGACTGTCATACTGGTGGTTGTTGACAGGTTCAGTAAGATGGCACATTTCATTGCTCTTCCGGCACTCCCTAATGCTAAAACTCTGGCGCAGGTGTTCATTGGGGAGATTGTGAGACTTCATGGGTTGCCTTCTGATGTGGTGTCAGATAGGGGGTCTCAGTTTGTGTCCAAGTTTTGGAGGGCATTTTGTTTACGTCGGGGGATGCAATTGTCATTTTCCTCGGCTTTTCATCCACAGACCAATGGTCAGACAGAGCGTCTGAATCAAAGCCTTGAGACTTATCTTCGGTGTTTTGTCTCAGAGAACCAGGAGGACTGGTCTTCTTTCTTGCCTCTGGCAGAGTTCGCTCTTAACAACAGGCGGAGCGAGTCCACTGGTAAGTCCCCGTTTTTTGGGGCATATGGTTTTCATCCCCAGTTTTGTACTTTCAATGGGGGGGGCCCTTCTGGGGTTCCTGAGGAGGAGCGTTTCTCGTCGTCACTTGCTTCAGTGTGGAGAGGTGTATTGAATAATCTGAGTGCGATGGGGAACCGTTACAAACGTATGGCTGATAGGAGGAGAGTTTCTGGTCCAGATCTGAATGTGAACGATCTGGTATGGTTGTCTACCAGGAATATAAAACTTAAAGTTCCCTCCTGGAAGCTGGGCCCCAGATTCATCGGGCCGTACAGGATCAGTTCCATAATTAATCCTGTGGCATTTCGTCTGGACCTCCCTCCTACGTTTAAAATTCATAATGTGTTCCACAAGTCATTACTTAAGAGGTACGTGGCACCAGTCATACCATCACCTCTACCTCCTCCTCCAGTGGTGGTCAATGGTAACTTGGAGTTTCAAGTGTCAAAGATCATTGACTCACGTCTGAATCGCCGGTCCCTTCAGTACTTGGTGCATTGGAAGGGGTATGGTCCAGAGGAGAGGACGTGGGTTCCTGCGTCTGACATTAACGCAGATCGTTTGGTGCGGACCTTCCACAGAACTCACCCGGGCAAACCTGGCCCTGAGGGTCCGGAGGCCCCTCGTAGAAGGGGGGGTACTGTCATGTGTGCATCGCCACGAAGATCGTCGCGGTTGCACATTCTGACTTCTCACAGCTGAGTTGCTGTTTCTTTGTGTTTGGCAGTTAGGGAGTTAATTCTGTCTGTGCTCAGTTCTGGGACTGGGTGCAGTTTTCTCCCGGCTGCAATTAATTATTTGTTGATTGGTTTCCTTTAAATCTCTGGTTGTCTGTGTTGGGAGTTGCCAGTGAAATTTTTCATGCAGACCACAGATAGGAATGAATCTGTATAGACTTAAGTTAAAGAGCTCCTTAGTTGTTTTAAGCTCACCTTGCTTAGAGTTTAATATCCCAGATCATTTATGTTCCTTCTGTGTTTGAGTGTGTATGCAAGTCTGTGTTTTCTCCAGTCTGTCTTATATGTCTAATCTGTGTATTTAGCTGAGATCAGCCCATATCCCTTTGGTGGTAATCAGAATCCTTCTTAGGACTGATTACAGGGTTCAGGGTCTGATAGGAGACAGGGTTAGGCTGGAGACTTGGACCTCTGAACCATTATCAGTACCTCCAAGGTGAGGGATTAGTTAGGACCCCAGTTTAGGGTCAGGTTAGACCCCCGGTCCTCCTCTTTCCTGTGACAGTGTATCAAGTCCTCAAGATTAACCCTGAGTTCAACGGATATCGTGTCAGGTAAATCTATTCTATATTTACATGCTGATGTTACTAATCTATATGTTGTATAGAGTGTTGTTCTTTTAAGAATAGTTTACTGACATCGTACACATATCATAAGACCGCGTGACATCCTCCCACTAGCCGCATCGACTGCTGACATCATCAATATAATCGCCAACTAGTACCTAAAGTCCAAACTACGTATAAATAGGCCATATGGTACACCTACCTTATAAGTATACATATTTTTTTCTCTCGGGCGCCCTCTTAGTGTAGTGTGTGCATTTTTGGTTGTTAGCTTTGCCAACATTTGAAAACTTAGGAGCAAAATAAACGCGCGGGTTCAAACCCCTGTCAGCAGATGCAAACGACTCCCGTCCGTACTTTAGCGCCTCCTTTCCGTGCGTAAATTGAAGCTCAACGGTTTTCCTTTTAAATTTATGGTAAAAAAAAAATTTATGTACACTTATCTTTCCATCCCTAAAACTTTTTGCCTTTTGAAAAGATTTTTTATAATTTTTTCTATTTTTTCTCTGGCGCCCCCTTAGGGTCAGCGCCCTAGGCGGCCGCCTAGTTCGCCTATACCAGTGATGGCGAACCTTGGCACTCCAGCTGTTGGAGAACTACAACTCCCAGCATGCCTCAACTGCTGCAGGTTGCAAAGGCATGCTGGGAGTTGTAGTTTTACAACAGCTGGAGTGCCAAGGTTAGCCATCACTGGCCTATACGTTCGGGCCAACCCTGGTGGCCCCTGTACACACACGTCTCCATACTCACCACCGACCCCTGTACACACACGTCTCCATACTCACCACCGGCCCCTGTACACACACATCTCCATACTCACCACCGGCCCCTGTACACACACATCTCCATACTCACCACCGACCCCAGTACACACGTCTCCATACTCACCACCAGCCCCTGTACACACGTCTCCATACTCACCACCAGCCCCTGTACACACACGTCTCCATACTCACCACCAGCCCCTGTACACACACGTCTCCATACTCACCACCAGCCCCTGTACACACACGTCTCCATACTCACCACCGGCCCCTGTACACACACATCTCCATACTCACCACCGGCCCCTGTACACACACGTCTCCATACTCACCACCGGCCCCTGTACACACACGTCTCCATACTCACCACCGGCCCCAGTACACACAAGTCTCCATACTCACCACCGGCCCCTGTACACACACGTCTCCATACTCACCACCAGCCCCTGTACACACACGTCTCCATACTCACCACCAGCCCCTGTACACACACGTCTCCATACTCACCACCAGCCCCTGTACACACACGTCTCCATACTCCCCACCGGCCCCTGTACACACACGTCTCCATACTCACCACCGGCCCCTGTACACACACACGTCTCCATACTCACCACCGACCCCAGTACACACAAGTCTCCATACTCACCACCGACCCCAGTACACACAAGTCTCCATACTCACCACCAGCCCCTGTACACACGTCTCCATACTCACCACCAGCCCCTGTACACACGTCTCCATACTCACCACCAGCCCCTGTACACACAGTCTCCATACTCACCACCGACCCCAGTACACACGTCTCCATACTCACCACCAGCCCCTGTACACACGTCTCCATACTCCCCACCAGCCCCTGTACACACACGTCTCCATACTCACCACCGGCCCCTGTACACACACGTCTCCATACTCACCACCGGCCCCTGTACACACACGTCTCCATACTCACCACCGGCCCCTGTACACACACGTCTCCATACTCACCACCGGCCCCTGTACACACACGTCTCCATACTCACCACCGACCCCAGTACACACGTCTCCATACTCACCACCGACCCCTGTACACACACGTCTCCATACTCACCACCGGCCCCTGTACACACACGTCTCCATACTCACCACCGGCCCCTGTACACACACGTCTCCATACTCACCACCGGCCCCTGTACACACACGTCTCCATACTCACCACCGGCCCCTGTACACACACGTCTCCATACTCACCACCGACCCCAGTACACACGTCTCCATACTCACCACCAGCCCCTGTACACACGTCTCCATACTCACCACCAGCCCCTGTACACACACGTCTCCATACTCACCACCGACCCCAGTACACACGTCTCCATACTCACCACCAGCCCCTGTACACACGTCTCCATACTCCCCACCAGCCCCTGTACACACACGTCTCCATACTCACCACCGGCCCCTGTACACACACGTCTCCATACTCACCACCGGCCCCTGTACACACACGTCTCCATACTCACCACCGGCCCCTGTACACACACGTCTCCATACTCACCACCGGCCCCTGTACACACACGTCTCCATACTCACCACCGACCCCAGTACACACGTCTCCATACTCACCACCAGCCCCTGTACACACACGTCTCCATACTCACCACCAG
This sequence comes from Oophaga sylvatica, assembly GCA_033576555.1. Classification (NCBI taxonomy): domain Eukaryota; kingdom Metazoa; phylum Chordata; class Amphibia; order Anura; family Dendrobatidae; genus Oophaga; species Oophaga sylvatica. The sequence continues at coordinate 30,906 of JARQOD010003082.1, read as the reverse complement.
CCTCTGTACACACACGTCTCCATACTCCCCACCGGCCCCTGTACACACACGTCTCCATACTCACCACCGGCCCCTGTACACACACGTCTCCATACTCACCACCGGCCCCTGTACGCACAAGTCTCCATACTCACCACCAGCCCCTGTACACACACGTCTCCATACTCCCCACCGGCCCCTGTACACACACGTCTCCATACTCACCACCAGCCTCTGTACACACACGTCTCCATACTCCCCACCGGCCCCTGTACACACACGTCTCCATACTCACCACCGGCCCCTGTACACACACGTCTCCATACTCACCACCAGCCCCTGTACACACACGTCTCCATACTCACCACCAGCCTCTGTACACACACGTCTCCATACTCACCACCAGCCTCTGTACACACACGTCTCCATACTCACCACCGGCCCCTGTACACACACGTCTCCATACTCACCACCGACCCCAGTACACACAAGTCTCCATACTCACCACCGACCCCCGTACACACAAGTCTCCATACTCAATTCAATTCAAAGAAGCTTTATTGGCAGGACTAAATACACATTAGTTTTGCCAAAGCAAGTGTACAAAAGGGGAATAGGGATGTTGGGAAGGGGCAGATCTAGGGTAGGGGCTATGGAAGTCCATGGCATAGGGAGGGGTGATGGGGGCGCAGGTCCAGGGTGGGGCTATAAAAGTCCATGGCATAGGGAGGGGTGATGGGGGCGCAGGTCCGGGGTGGTGGCTATAGAAGTCCATGGCATAGGGAGGGGGGATGGGGGCAGATCCAGGGTGGGGGCTATAGAAGTCCATGGCATAGGGAGGGGGGATGGGGGCAGATCCAGGGTGGGGGCTATAGAAGTCCATGGCATATCATAGTTCTCTTTCTCGCAGTCTATGACATTCGCTCACATACCGCGCTGCTATCTCCACTGCTCTCTTCTTCCCCCAGCAAGATATATGTTTTCTCTTCCTCCTTCATGGTGATGAAATCCGGGAAGAGATGTGAGAGTCTCCTGAAGTGAGTGCCCCTCACTGCTGAGTATTTGGAGCAGTGTAGCAGGAAGCGGGTTTCATCCTCTATGCCCTCCTGGTCACAGTGTTGGCATAGTCTTTCCTCCCTGGGCTTGTAGCTCTGCCTGTGTCGGCCGGATTCGATGGCCAGACTGTGGGCACTGAGTCTATACCGGCTCAGGATCTTGCGGTCTCTGGGGTCCGGGAGTTTCTCCAGGTATGGGGCCAGACTGTAGTCTCTCTGTAGACTCCGGTACATGGTCAGTTTCTGGGAGCTGATGATGTCGTTCTTCCAGTCACTGACATACCTCTCCTGGCCTTCGTCTACCATCTTCCTGATTTCGGCTTTTGTCAGGTTGTTGTGATTGGTGTTCTGGTCCGGTTGGGTTTGGGTGAGCTGTTCCGAGGGTCCTAGTTTTTCTGTTTCACCTACGTGTGTCAGGGCTTTATGGTGATGGGAGCTTGGATTGCTTCTATGTAGGTGAGCCCGGAATGACAGTGCCCTCTTTAGAACCGTTAGGTGTAGAGGGAATCTGCCCAGCTCGGCCCGGCAGGCACTGTTGGAGGTGCTCCGATGGACTTGGAGAAGGTGCTTGCAGAATTCCAGGTGGAATATTTCTGTTGGGCTGGAATCCCACCTTGACCAGTCTGGGTAGGTGTGAGGACCCCAGACTTCACTGCCATACAGGAGGATTGGGGCGATGACAGAGTCGAAGATTTTTAACCAGACCCTCACTGGTGGTTTCAGATGGTAAAGTTTCCTTCGGATGCCATAGAAGGTTTTACATGCCTTGTCTTTCAGGGTCTCTATGGCTTGTTTGAAGCTTCCTGACCGGTGAATCTCTAGGCCCAGGTAGGTATATTTGTCTGTTCCTGTAAGGGCGCAGTTGTTGAGGACAAATGAAGGGTACTGGTCTAATTTTCTCTTTCTCCTCTGGAACACCATGATGTTGGTTTTCTTTAGGTTGACCATACTCACCACCGGCCCCTGTACACACACGTCTCCATACTCACCACCGACCCCTGTACACACACGTCTCCATACTCACCACCGGCCCCTGTACACACACATCTCCATACTCACCACCGGCCCCTGTACACACTACATCTCCATACTCACCACCGACCCCAGTACACACGTCTCCATACTCACACCAGCCCTGTACACACGTCTCCATACTCACCACCAGCCCTGTAACACACGTCTCCATATCACACCAGCCCCTGTACACACACGTCTCCATACTCACCACCGGCCCCTGTACACACACGTCTCCATACTCACCACCGGCCCCTGTACACACACGTCTCCATACTCACCACCGGCCCCTGTAACACACCGTCTCCATACTCACCACCGGCCCCTGTACACACACACGTCTCCATACTCACCACCGGCCCCCGTATACACACGTCTCCATACTCACCACCGACCCCAGTACACACACGTCTCCATACTCACCACCGACCCCCGTACGCACAAGTCTCCATACTCACCACCGACCCCCGTACGCACACGTCTCCATACTCACCACCGACCCCCGTACGCACAAGTCTCCATACTCACCACCGACCCCCGTACGCACACGTCTCCATACTCACCACCGACCCCCGTACGCACACGTCTCCATACTCACCACCGACCCCGTACGCACACGTCTCCATACTCACCACCGACCCCCGTACGCACACGTCTCCATACTCACCATCGACTCCCGTACGCACACGTCTCCATACTCACCACCGACCCCCGTACGCACACGTCTCCATACTCCCATGTGGCCCCCGTACACACACGTCTCCATACGCCCATGTGGCCCCTGTACACAACACGTCTCTATACTCACCACCGGCCCCTGTACACACACGTCTCCATACTCACCACCGCGCCCCTGTACACACATCTCCACACTCTCGGTGGCCCTGTACACACATACTCCTCACTCTCGGTGGCCCCTGTACACACATACTCCTCACTCTCGGTGGCCCCTGTACACACATACTCCCACCTCGGTGGCCCCTGTACACACATACTCCACACTCTGGGTGGCCCTTGTACACACATACTCCACACTCGGTGGCCCCTGTACACACATACTCCACACTCTGGGTGGCCCTTGTACACACATACTCCACACTCGGTGGCCCCTGTGCACACATACTCCACACTCTGGGTGGCCCTTGTACACACATACTCCACACTCTCGGTGGCCCCTGTACACACATACTCCACACTCTCGGTGGCCTCTGTACACACATACTCCACACTCTCGGTGGCCCCTGTACACACAACTCCACACTCTCGGTGGCCTCTGTACACACATACTCCACACTCTCGGTGGCCCCAGTACACACACACTCCACACTCTCGGTGGCCCCTGTACACACACACTCCACACTCTCGGTGGCCCCTGTACACACACACTCCACACTCTCGGTGGCCCTGTACACACACACTCCACACTCTCGGTGGCCCCTGTACACACATACTCCACACTCTCGGTGGCCCCTGTACACACATACTCCACACTCTCGGTGGCCCCTGTACACACATACTCCACACTCTCGGTGGCCCCTGTACACACATACTCCACACTCTCGGTGGCCCCTGTACACACATACTCCACACCTCTCGGTGGCCCCTGTACACACATACTCCACACTGCTACGGTGGCCCCTGTACACACATACTCCACACTCTCGGTGGCCCCTGTACACACATACTCCACACTCTCGGTGGCCCCTGTACACACATACTCCACACTCTCGGTGCTGCCCCTGTTCCACACACACACTCCACACTCTCGGTGGCCCCTGTACACACACACTCCACACTCTCGGTGGCCCCCGTACACACACGTCTCCATTACGCCCATGTGGCCCCTGTACACACACGTCTCTATACTCACCACCGGCCCCTGTACACACACGTCTCCATGCTCACCACCGGCCCCTGTACACACATACTCCACACTCTCGGTGGCCCCTGTACACACATACTCCTCACTCTCGGTGGCCCCTGTACACACATACTCCTCACTCTCGGTGGCCCCTGTACACACATACTCCACACTCTCGGTGGCCCCTGTACACACATACTCCACACTCTGGTGGCCCTTGTACACACATACTCCACACTCCGGTGGCCCCTGTACACACATACTCCACACTCTGGTGGCCCTGTACACACATACTCCACACTCGGTGGCCCCTGTACACACATACTCCACACTCTGGGTGGCCCTTGTACACACATACTCCACACTCTCGGTGGCCCCTGTACACACATACTCCACACTCTCGGTGGCCTCTGTACACACATACTCCACACTCTCGGTGGCCCTGTACACACACACTCCACACTCTCGGTGGCCTCTGTACACACACACTCCACACTCTCGGTGGCCCCAGTACACACACACTCCACACTCTCGGTGGCCCCTGTACACACACACTCCACACTCTCGGTGGCCCCTGTACACACACACTCCACACTCTCGGTGGCCCTGTACACACACACTCCACACTCTCGGTGGCCCCTGTACACACATACTCCACACTCTCGGTGGCCCCTGTACACACATACTCCACACTCTCGGTGGCCCCTGTACACACATACTCCACACTCTCGGTGGCCCCTGTACACACATACTCCACACTCTCGGTGGCCCCTGTACACACATACTCCACACTCTCGGTGGCCCCTGTACACACATACTCCACACTCTCGGTGGCCCCTGTACACACATACTCCACACTCTCGGTGGCCCCTGTACACACACACTCCACACTCTCGGTGGCCCCTGTACACACAACTCCACACTCTCGGTGGCCCCTGTACACACACACTCCACACTCTCGGTGGCCCCTGTACACACACACTCCACACTCTCGGTGGCCCCTGTACACACACACTCCACACTCTCGGTGGCCCCTGTACACACACACTCCACACTCTCGGTGGCCCCTGTACACACACACTCCACACTCTCGGTGGCTCCTGTACACACACACCTCCACACTCTCGGTGGCTCCTGTACACACACACTCCACACTCTCGGTGGCCCCTGTACACACACACTCCACACTCTCGGTGGCCCCTGTACACACACACTCCACACTCTCGGTGGCCCCTGTACACACACACTCCACACTCTCGGTGGCCCCTGTACACACACACTCCACACTCTCGGTGGCCCCTGTACACACACACTCCACACTCTCGGTGGCCCCTGTACACACACACTCCACACTCTCGGTGGCCCCTGTACACACACACTCCACACTCTCGGTGGCCCCTGTACACACACACTCCACACTCTCGGTGGCCCCTGTACACACACACTCCACACTCTCGGTGGCCCCTGTACACACACACTCCACACTCTCGGTGGCCCCTGTACACACACACTCCACACTCTCGGTGGCCCCTGTACACACATACTCCACACTCTCGGTGGCCCCTGTACACACATACTCCACACTCTCGGTGGCCCCTGTACACACATACTCCACACTCTCGGTGGCCCCTGTACACACATACTCCACACTCTCGGTGGCCCCTGTACACACATACTCCACACTCTCGGTGGCCCCTGTACACACATACTCCACACTCTCGGTGGCCCCTGTACACACATACTCCACACTCTCGGTGGCCCCTGTACACACATACTCCACACTCTCGGTGGCCCTGTACACACACACTCCACACTCTCGGTGGCTCCTGTACACACACACTCCACACTCTCGGTGGCCCCTGTACACACATACTCCACACTCTCGGTAGCTCCTGTACACACATACTCCACACTCTCGGTGGCCCCTGTACACACATACTCCACACTCTCGGTGGCCCCTGTACACACATACTCCACACTCTCGGTGGCCCCTGTACACACACACTCCACACTCTCGGTGGCTCCTGTACACACACACTCCACACTCTCGGTGGCCCCTGTACACACATACTCCACACTCTCGGTGGCCCCTGTACACACATACTCCACACTCTCGGTGGCCCCTGTACACACATACTCCACACTCTCGGTGGCCCCTGTACACACATACTCCACACTCTCGGTGGCTCCTGTACACACATACTCCACACTCTCGGTGGCCCCTGTACACACATACTCCACACTCTCGGTGGCCCCTGTACACACATACTCCACACTCTCGGTGGCCCCTGTACATACATACTCCACACTCTCGGTGGCTCCTGTACACACACACTCCACACTCTCGGTGGCCCCTGTACACACACACTCCCGGTGGCCCCTGTACACACATACTCCACACTCTTGGTGGCCCCTGTACACACATACTCCACACTCTCGGTGGCCCCTGTACACACATACTCCACACTCTCGGTGGCTCCTGTACACACATACTCCACACTCTCGGTGGCTCCTGTACACACATACTCCACACTCTCGGTGGTCCCTGTACACACATACTCCACACTCTCGGTGGCCCCTGTACACACATACTCCACACTCTCGGTGGCTCCTGTACACACACACTCCACACTCTCGGTGGCCCCTGTACACACATACTCCACACTCTCGGTGGCCCCTGTACACACATACTCCACACTCTCGGTGGCCCCTGTACACACACACTCCACACTCTCGGTGGCCCCTGTACACACACACTCCACACTCTCGGTGGCCCCTGTACACACACACTCCACACTCTCGGTGGCCCCTGTACACACATACTCCACACTCTCGGTGGCCCCTGTACAACATATTCCACACTCTCGGTGGCTCCTGTACACACATACTCCACACTCTCGGTGGCCCCGGACTCTGGTTTCTTTCTCCTCAGACTCTGCGGCTCCTCTTTTCCGCTATGTGTTCTCTTCTCATTTCTTGTCACTTCCATTATTTTTGCTCTGCCGTTTTTCTCGCACATTATGAGTGCTGCTGTCTGTGGTATGCGCTGTGCGACCGCAGTGTGTGCACACGTCCCTGCAGTGCGGTCATCGCCACTAGTCTCCTTATATCACTCACATCTTTGTATCTTCTCCGGAGTCGCACACAGACACGTCGCTCCTCACACTCCCGTTATAAACCGGGGAGGACTCGCGCACAATACGTTCACCACACACCAGACAAGCGGTCGCTGGTAACGCGCATGCTCCAGAGCGTCAAAGTGAGTCTATCCAATGGCGGCCTGAGAGAATGGCGGGAAACTTAACTCCGCCCCCTGATGACGGCCGCTGTATCTGGACGGGTTCAGTCTGAGGTGAGTCTCACAGCTGATCCGCTGAGGCTCTAACAGCCTGGAAGTCACGTGTCCGACATCATCACAGCCGATTGGCTGCACCGTAACACGGGTCTCACTTCTGCTGAGGTAAGAAACACTGGAAGAACGAGTAGCATCCGGGTAACTGTCATCAGGGTCCTCCTCATACCACTGCTGTGTGACATGTGCTCTGGTAATGGGGGTACATTGGGGTCCTCCTCATACCACTGCTGTGTCATGCGCTCTGGTAATGGGGGTACATTGGGGTCCTCCTCATGCCACTGCTGTGTCCTGTGCTCTGGTAATGGGGGCACATTGGGTCCTCCTCATACCACTGCTGTTCATGGCTCTGGTAATGGGGGACATTGGGGTCCTCTCATACCACTGCTGTCATGTGCTCTGGTAATGGGGGACATTGGGGTCCTCCTCATACCACTGCTGTGTCATGTGCTCTGGTAATGGGGTACATTGGGGTCTCCTCATACCACTGCTGTCATGTGCTCTGGTAATGGGGGTACATTGGGGTCCTCCTCATACCACCTGCTGTGTCATGTGCTCTGGTAATGGGGGTACATTGGGGTCCTCCTCATACCACTGCTGTGTCATGGTAATGGGGTACATTGGGGTCCTCCTCATACCACTGCTGTGTCATGTGCTCTGGTAATGGGGGTACATTGGGGTCCTCCTCATACCACTGCTGTTTCATGTGCTCTGGTAATGGGGGTACATTGGGGTCCTACTCATACCACTACTGTGTCATGTGCTCTGGTAATGGGGGTACATTGGGGTCCTCCTCATACCACTGCTGGTCATGTGCTCTGGTAATGGGGGCACATTGGGGTCCTCCTCATACCACTGCTGTCATGTGCTCTGGTAATGGGGGCACATTGGGGTCCTCCTCATACCACTGCTTGTCTTGTGCTCTGGTAATGGGGGTACATTGGGGTCCTCCTCATACCACTGCTGTCTGTGCTCTGGTAATGGGGGCACATTGGGGTCCTCCTCATACCACTGCTGTCATGTGCTCTGGTAATGGGGGCACATTGGGGTCCTCCTCATACCACTGCTGTCCTGTGCTCTGGTAATGGGGGTACATTGGGGTCTCTCATACACTGCTGTGTCATGTGCTCTGGTAATGGGGGTACATTGGGGTCCTCCTCAACACTGCTGTGTCATGTGCTCTGGTAATGGGGGCACATTGGGGTCCTCCTCATACCACTGCTGTCATGTGCTCTGGTAATGGGGTACATTGGGGTCCTCCATACCACTGCTGTGTCATGTGCTCTGGTAATGGGGGTACATTGGGGTTCCCTCATAACACTGCTGTGTCATGTGCTCTGGTAATGGGGGCACATTGGGGTCCTCCTCATACCACTCTGCTGTCATGTGCTCTGGTAATGGGGGCACATTGGGGTCCTCCTCATACCACTGCTGTGTCCTGTGCTCTGGTAATGGGGGCACATTGGGGTCCTCTATACCACTGCTGTGTCTGTGCTCTGGTAATGGGGGCACATTGGGGTCTCTCATACCACTGCTGTCATGTGCTCTGGTAATGGGGGCACATTGGGGTCCTCCTCACCACTGCTGTGTCATGTGCTCTGGTAATGGGGGCACATTGGGGTCCTCCTCATACCACTGCTGTGCATGTGCTATGGTAATGGGGGCACATTGGGGTCCTCCTCATAACATGCTGTGTCCTGTGCTCTGGTAATGGGGGCACATTGGGGTCCTCCTCATACCACTGCTGTGTCATGTGCTCTGGTAATGGGGGCACATTGGGGTCCTCCTCATACCACTGCTGGTCATGTGCTTGGTAATGGGGGACATTGGGGTCCTCCTCATCCACTGCTGTGTCCTTGTGCTCTGGTAATGGGGGCACATTGGGGTCCTCCTCATACCACTGCTGTGTCTGTGCTCTGGTAATGGGGGCACATTGGGGTCCTCCTAATACCACTGCTGTACATGTGCTTGGTAATGGGGGATCATTGGGGTCCTCCTCATCCACTGCTGTTCATGTGCTCTGGTAATGGGGGCACATTGGGGTCCCTCATACCACTGCTGTGTCATGTGCTCTGGTAATGGGGGCACATTGGGGTCCTCATACCACTGCTGTGTCATGTGCTCTGGTAATGGGGCACATTGGGTCTCCTCTATACCACTGCTCGTGTCCCTGTCTATGGCCCAGATTGCGGTCCTCTTACCGCTAGTGTCTTTCTATTCTTGTCCTCTTATTTGCTCTGTCTGGGTTTTCTCCCATATATGCTGTGTCCTGTGATCTGGTATGGGTGGCACATTGGGGTCTCCTTCCCATACCTACTCTTTGTTCTTCTCGGTCCAACTGCGTCCACACCGGTATAGTGGGGACTCCCATACTTCACCACACCGCTGCGGTTCTCTGGTAAGGCGCATGAGCTCTCAACCAAATGCTTCAATGTGCCTGAGGAATGGGGGAACAATCGGCCCCCTATACCCGCTGTTCAGTTCTCTGGTATAGTGCGTGGGCTCACATGAGGTCCTCCTCATCCACGCGATGGTGCACCGGTAATGGGCACATTCGGGGTCACTGAACACGGTGTCATGTTCTCGGTAATGTACATTGGGTCCTCCTCATACTACTGCTGTGTACATGTGCTCTGGTAATGGGGGTACATTGGGGTCCTCCTCATACACTGCTGTGTCTGGCTCTGGTAATGGGGGTACATTGGGGTCCTCCTCATCCACTGCTGTGTCTGTGCTCTGGTAATGGGGGCACATTGGGTCCTCCTCATACCACTGCTGTCATGGCTCTGGTAATGGGGGTACATTGGGGTCCTCCTCATACCACTGCTGTCATGTGCTCTGGTAATGGGGGACATTGGGGTCCTCCTCATACCACTGCTGTGTCATGTGCTTGGTAATGGGGTCACATTGGGTCTCCTCATACCACTGCTGTCATGTGCTCTGGTAATGGGGGACATTGGGGTCCTACTCATACCACTGCTGTGTACATGTGCTCTGGTAATGGGGGTACATTGGGGTCCTCCTCATACCATCTGCTGTGCTCTGGTAATGGGGTACATTGGGGTCCTCCTCATACCACTGCGTGTGTCATGTGCTCTGGTAATGGGGGTACATTGGGGTCCTCCTCATACCACTACTGTTCTGTGCTCTGGTAATGGGGTACATTGGGGTCCTACTCATACCACTCTGTGTCTGTGCTCTGGTAATGGGGGTACATTGGGGTCCTCCTCATACCACTGCTGTCATGTGCTCTGGTAATGGGGGCACATTGGGGTCCTCCTCATACCACTGCTGTCATGTGCTCTGGTAATGGGGGCACATTGGAGTCCTCCTCATACCACTGCTGTCTTGTGCTCTGGTAATGGGGGTACATTGGGGTCCTCCTCATACCACTGCTGTCATGTGCTCTGGTAATGGGGGCACATTGGGGTCCTCCTCATACCACTGCTGTCATGTGCTCTGGTAATGGGGGCACATTGGGGTCCTCCTCATACCACTGCTGTCATGTGCTCTGGTAATGGGGGTACATTGGGGTCCTCATAACACTGCTGTGTCATGTGCTCTGGTAATGGGGGCACATTGGGGTCCTCATAACACTGCTGTGTCATGTGCTCTGGTAATGGGGGCACATTGGGGTCCTCCTCATACCACTGCTGTCATGTGCTCTGGTAATGGGGGTACATTGGGGTCCTCATACCACTGCTGTGTCATGTGCTCTGGTAATGGGGGTACATTGGGGTCCTCATAACACTGCTGTGTCATGTGCTCTGGTAATGGGGGCACATTGGGGTCCTCCTCATACCACTGCTGTGTCATGTGCTCTGGTAATGGGGGCACATTGGGGTCCTCCTCATACCACTGCTGTGTCCTGTGCTCTGGTAATGGGGGCACATTGGGGTCCTCCTCATACCACTGCTGTGTCCTGTGCTCTGGTAATGGGGGCACATTGGGGTCTTCATACCACTGCTGTGTCATGTGCTCTGGTAATGGGGGCACATTGGGTCCTCATACCACTGCTGTGTCATGTGCTCTGGTAATGGGGGCACATTGGGGTCCTCCTTATACCACTGCTGTGTCCTGTGCTATGGTAATGGGGGCACATTGGGGTCCTCCTCATAACATTGCTGTGTCCTGTGCTCTGGTAATGGGGGCACATCGGGGTCCTCCTCATACCACTGCTGTCATGTGCTCTGGTAATGGGGGCACATTGGGGTCCTCCTCATACCACTGCTGTCATGTGCTGTGGTAATGGGGGTACATTGGGGTCCTCCTCATGCCACTGCTGTGTCCTGTGCTCTGGTAATGGGGGCACATTGGGGTCCTCCTCATACCACTGCTGTGTCCTGTGCTCTGGTAATGGGGGCACATTGGGGTCCTCCTAATACCACTGCTGTCATGTGCTGTGGTAATGGGGGTACATTGGGGTCCTCCTCATGCCACTGCTGTGTCATGTGCTCTGGTAATGGGGGCACATTGGGGTCCTCATACCACTGCTGTGTCATGTGCTCTGGTAATGGGGGCACATTGGGGTCCTCATACCACTGCTGTGTCATGTGCTCTGGTAATGGGGGCACATTGGGGTCCTCCTTATACCACTGCTGTGTCCTGTGCTATGGTAATGGGGGCACATTGGGGTCCTCCTCATAACACTGCTGTGTCCTGTGCTCTGGTAATGGGGGCACATCGGGGTCCTCCTCATACCACTGCTGTCATGTGTTGTCACGCTGTATAGCAGATATATATATATGTGATGACAGTAATCTATATCAAATGGGCAACATACTATATAACATGCGCATAGATATATGATAACATAGAATTACCTGACAGAAAGTCCAGTGGGTCAATACTGAATCCGTTATACGCTGTCTCCGGCTAGAGGGTGACCGGGGTCTATGCTGACCCTAAACTGGGGTCCTAACTAATCCCTCTACCTGGAGGTACTGTTAAAGGTACAGAGGTCCAGGCCACCAGCGTAAACCCTGTCTCCTATCAATCCCTGCCAACTGTAATCTAGTCCTAAGAAGGACCCTGATTACCACTAAAGGGAATGAACAGGTAACGGTTAATGAACAGAAAGACATACAAGAAAGACAAGAAATAAAGTAAATAAAGTCTTACATACAACACTCATGTGTAGCCCTGGTACACAATACCAGGAGGATGAGTGGAGAGGTAACGGTTAAGGGCTCTTCATGATATCATGTACACTTCGGACACACCCAGCAGGGGTGTGGAGGGGAGTGGTGAGCAGTCAGTCTCCTGTCTTCGGACAGAGTAGTCTAGCCTGGACTTGGAGGGAGGAAGTAATCCAGCCTGAGCCTGTCAGCAGTTCAGAAAGTGGAGGCTAGTACAGGTGAGCTAGTTCACCTCAGCCTAGTCAGAGCTGTGCCCCACTAGAAGACGGACTGAGACATCTATTGAGAGTGTGAGCAAGTCGAAGGGCATAGTGGAAGAGAACAGAAAAGTGCCATAGGTATAGGATACCTGCACATTGTTACCGGTCACTGGGGACCGAAGGATCACTATAGCTTCACGCATAGTGGTAGGAAAACCAGAGGCTTATCGGACCTTAGGCCCCGGAAAGCAGCCCCTGAAGAGTCAGTACGTAACTGGGGTCAGGGAGAGTGAGAACCTTGAGTCAGTGCACGACAGGAATTGGAACTCAGCTCTCTCATAGGAAGGCTCCAACCACAAAACTGACCGGGCAGTACAGCTTTGAAATAGCTGGAGTTTCAGGAGTGAACTACGCTTTACGCTGGTTGGACTCATCATCATTGGAAAGCAGAGGAGGCCCCTAACTTGCTTAGCCGTTGCCTCAAAGCTCATCCTCCATCAACCCTATCAGCCTCCCTGGGACCTGCCTTACCATCTTACAAGTAAAAGGTATGGAAAGACGCTGACCGTGTGAGACTGAGTTATTTATTTGCATGCCTGCACAACCCTGCTTTAACTACCGTCCTGAGGGAAGAGTCCCACCTGTAGGGGACCCGACATCTAGCTGCCTCACCATCCCCTCAGAGATCTACAGCAGCGCTGGTACAAATTACCAGAAGACTACAGGTGGCGTCACGAACTGTATATAAATCTATCCCCTGTAAATATTCCCCCAACATACGCCAGACCGCCAGGGCCACAGACCGAGCCACCGCTACCTGTGACAAACCCCATAGACTTCCATGGGCTCGGCTCTGAGTACCCCATTGCCCTGGTAATCCACAATTGTGGTGGCGGGTCGACACAAAACTTTGGCGTCACGAACAGGATACGAAACTTGCAGCATTGCGAGCCCTGTGTGCCTGTGGAGTGTTTTGGTGAAAAAGACTGTTGCTGTTGTTTGGCGCCAAATACCGCCATATTTGCCGCCAGATTCGCGCCCTAAGGCGCTGGAGAAGAAGGTGGGCGTACCTGAAAGAGCGCGCAGAGTCTTGGACACGCCCCCGGCTCTGACTCATCGGCAGGTCCTGCAACAGGAAGTGAACGCTCTGATATCAGAGCGCCTGCGACGAAGGTCCTGTTCCCACTGCGGTGCCTGTGAAGTAGCAGCATCTGAAACCGGTAGGCTCCGTTTAACCAAGGGGGCGCTAAGATGTCACAACAACCGGCTGACAGTGCGGCCCCAGCCGGAGGCCCCAATCCCGCACCGCCTGGTATTGTAGCGCCAGATGGGGGTGCAGGCCCCGCACCCAGTCCGGTAGTCCCGATCATGCCACTAACGCTCCCATATATGCCTGGGGCGAAATGGCTTCCCCAGTACAGCGGTGAGCCAGGCACATTAGCAGGCTTCAAGCGGAAGTTATGCAGCATCCTAGAAATGTACTCCATGCCTGAGAGACAAAAAGCTGCTGTGCTAATAGGGCAGCTAACTGGCGCTGCTGAGAGGGAAGTGGAGACTTGGGATACCGTTGATCAGGAGTCGGTACCTGCGATCTTCCTTAAGCTGCATGCCATATTTGAAGACCACACAGAAACGGATCTCCGGATGGCCTTCTATCACTGTTCACAACAGCCAGGTGACAGCATCCGGGACTATGCTTGCCGACTACAAGGAGCCCTGAGAGCTCTTAAGCAGATTAATAATTTAAATGCTATCGATGAGAATAAAATGCTGAAAGAGCAATTTATACAGGGATTGAGATCCCAAGAGGAACGCAGAACTGTAAATTGGTGGTCCTTAGATCATCCGGATGCTACCTTTGATGCCCTAAAGGACATGGCAATAAAAGGGCTGCGACCCCTGGGCAAACCTGAAGTGGCAACCCAACATCATCAGGGTGAAGTCACTCTGGAACCGGCAGTAACCCCCTGTTCCCCGTTAGTGGCCGAAGCCAAAGCGCGGATGACACCTCCCAGTGAATTGGATTGTCTGCGCTCAGAGGTGCGCCAGCTGACTAAAAATCTGGCTGTTGTGATGAGTGCCCTGCAGCTGCGGAAAGAGGAGGAAGGGAAGATCTTGTTAGCTGACTGCCCAGAAGACGTCCCGTGGATGCACCGGAGAAGAAGGAAGACGTCGCCACCCCCAGGAGCAACCCCTGATCAACACCCTCCTCGTCGAGAGATCATCTGTTACCGATGCAACCGGAAAGGTCATCTGTCTCCACAGTGTCCTTTAAACGGGCAGAACCTGGGTCCGAGGGCCAACACCCAGGAGAATACCCGTCAGGCCCCCCTAGACTGGAACCGCAGGTATGTGGGTGGGCGACCCTACCTGTCTATCATCTTAGATGGTATTGCAGTTCCGGCATTGTTAGACACTGGGTCCCAGGTGACCCTAATACCTGATGCCCTATATACTAAGTACTGGTCAATGGACAGTCTTAAACCCCCGAGCCCTGACTTTACCGTGTATGCTTCTAATGGTCTTCCTGTAGAAGTACTCGGGACAAAATGTGTAGATGTAAAGGTGGGCAGAGAGGAGTTGAAAGACCAGGGGCTTCTGGTAGTAAAGACTGTAAATGAGGAGAACGGTTTAAATATAATTTTGGGTACTAACATTATCGGTAATTGTTTGGGAGAAGTTGTGTTCTTGCTCCAACAGCTCGCTGAGATTGCCCGACCAAGGCAGAGAGGAGAAATCCAAAGAGAGATCCGGGCCCTGGTGTGTCAGCAGCAAGCGAAGCTTACCGACGGCGAAATTGGTAATGTACGGGTCACTGACTCGGATCCTATTGTGATACCCCCAATGAGTGAAATGATCATCTGGTGCAGGGCAGCCATAGGTCTGAGAGGACAGAACTACCAAGCTGTAGTAGAACCCCACCATTCAGAACATAGACCTACACTTATGACTGCTAGAGGAGTAGTAGAGGTGGTGAATGGAAGAGTACCGGTACGGCTTCTCAATTGGGGAGATGATGAGGTAAACTTACCCCGTTATGCAACCATTGCTAAACTACATGCTGTCGACAATAATTCTATTCTCCCGGCTGAGTCCTTAGACTCCTGTCAAATAGCGGAGGACAATGACCCAGCAACTCAGGTGGCGGAATGGTGTCAGCAACTCCATGTTGGGACGGACACCACTCCCGCTCACCAGAAGCAAGGGGTATTACGGGTGGTGCAAGAGTACGCCCAAGTGTTTAGCAAGAATCCACTTGATTTTGGGATAATTAAGGGAGTACAACATCATATCCCTACAGGCAGTCATCCTCCCATCAAAGAGCGGTACAGGCCTATACCTCCAGCTCATTATCAGAAGGCTAAAGAAATGTTGAATGATATGAAGAAAGCCGGGGTGATAAGGGATAGTTGTAGCCCCTGGGCAGCCCCTCTAGTTCTGGTTAAAAAGAAAGATGGTAGTATGAGAATGTGTGTGGATTACAGGCAGGTGAACCGCATAACACACAAGGATGCATACCCGTTACCACGTATAGAGGAATCATTAGCTGCTCTGAAAACGGCTAACTACTTTTCTACCCTCGATCTGACTAGTGGTTACTGGCAAGTGGCTGTGGCTGAGGAGGATCGTGAGAAAACGGCTTTCACCACCCCAATGGGGCTCTGTGAGTTCGATAGAATGCCGTTTGGGCTCAGCAGTGCCCCAGGAACATTTCAGAGAGTGATGGAAAACTGTCTGGGACATCTCAATTTTGAAACCGTGCTGCTATACCTAGACGACGTCATCGTGTATTCCAAGACATATGAGGACCATCTGAAGCACCTGGCAGAAGTATTTGAATCCCTGTCCAGGTACGGGATGAAGTTGAAACCCTCAAAATGCCATCTACTCAAACAGAAGGTACAATACTTGGGGCACATCGTCAGTTCGGAAGGAGTAGCGCCGGACCCAGAGAAAGTCACCGCCATCCAGAAGTGGCCGGAGCCGAAGAACCTTAAGGAAGTGCGACAGTTCCTGGGACTCACGGGTTACTACAGAAGGTTCGTGAAAGATTACACGAAGAAGGCAGCCCCTTTACAGGACCTCCTAGTAGGACAATCCCTAAAGAGCAGAAACCCTCCCTTTAATTGGGGTAAAGAACAGGCTGAAGCATTCCAAAAGATGAAAGAGATCCTTACAGGTGATGAGATCTTAACCTATCCTGATTACAGCCAACCGTTCCTGCTGTACACCGACGCCAGTAATGAAGGTTTGGGAGCAGTTCTCAGTCAGAAGCAGAATGGCCAGGAAAAAGTCATCGCATATGCCAGCAGAAAACTCAGGCCAACTGAGAGGAATCCGGAAAATTATAGCAGCTTCAAGCTGGAGTTTCTGGCGTTGGTCTGGGCCATTACTGAAAGATTTAAGCACTATCTGGCCTCCAATCAGTTCACTGCGTTTACAGATAACAATCCCTTAACGCACCTGGAGACTGCCAAGCTGGGTGCCATGGAGCAGCGATGGATGGCTCGGTTGTCCAATTACCAGTTTACTATCAAGTACCGGGCAGGTCGAAAGAATGCTAATGCCGACGCATTGTCCCGAATGCCGCATGACTCTGACACGGAAGAAGAATCGGACGACCTGGAAGAAATTGAGCTACCTGCGTTCCATCACAATGGGGTAGTCCACGAGCATCGAGTCAACAGAAAGCAGTATGGTGCAACATTAAATCCTTTACCCCATCACAGCTGGAAAGAGACTCAGGACAGTGATCCAGTGGTCAGCCGCATCAAGGAGTTGTTAAGACAGGAAGGCTCCTCTTTGGAAAAGGATGCACCTATGTCAGCCAAGCTCCTGTGGAACGAGAAAAGCAGGTTGTTCCTATACCGTGAGAAGTTGTGCAGGAGATACGTCAACCCCAGAACCCATGAGATGGTCTGGCAAATAGTGGTCCCCAAGGCAGACGTCCAAATGGTGTTGGAAGCGTACCACGATCAAGCAGGACACTTTGGCTGGAGAAAGCTGGAGACCCTGTTGAGATGCCGGTTCTACTGGGTAGGGATGCGCAGCTCCATCGAGAGGTGGTGTCGGAACTGTGGACCCTGTGGTCTCAGAAGAAAGGACTACGGTAGTCAGAAGGCACCCCTGCAACCTATCCGGACGACTCGTCCCCTGGAGATTGTGGCCTGGACCACGTCAAATTGTCGCCAAGTAGATCTGGATACTCATACGCCCTGACCATGGTGGACCATTACTCCAGATTTCTGGTGGTTGTTCCAGTTAAGGACCAGACCGCAGTGACGGCAGCGAAAACCTTTCAAGCAAGCTTCTGCAGACCGCATGGGTATCCGGAGCAAGTATTAACCGATCAGGGACCTGCTTTCGAAGCCGATCTATTCAAGGAATTCTGTCACATGTACGGGTGCAAGAAAATTAGAACAACACCATATCACCCTCAAACCAACGGTCTTTGTGAAAAAATGAACCATATTGTCCTTGACTTGTTGAGATCCATACCGTTGGAAGATAGAAATCGATGGCCGGATTTACTACCTGATTTGGTTGATTTGTATAACCATATACCTGTAAGTTCAACTAACTGCACTCCAGCTTATCTTATGCGAGCAAGGCCCGGAAGACTACCAATGGATCTAGAACTTGGAGTGGTAGAACCGGAGGCAGACGACGCCATTGAAAACTGGGACGTCAATCGGCAAGAGCAGTACAGACGAGTGCAAATCTGTGTAGAAGAAAGTCTCAACAAGGCACGGGAGAAACAGGAAGATGTTTACAACAGAAATGCTCCTGCCAAGCCTTTGATGCCTGGGAGGTAGTATTAAAAAGGAAAAGGAAGATGCACAAATTGGATAACCAGTGGGAGCAAGAACCCTACGTCGTACAAGATTCTAAATATGACAACAGAAAAGTTTGTATCATCAGTAAGGACGGAGGAAGAACAATAACCACTGTGTCCAGAGACCATTTGAAATTGTGTCCAGAACCCTTAAAGCGTTGTGAAAAGAACCCTGTCATCAATCAAGAAGAAAGAAAGGAAGAGGTCATACACACGGATCTGGGAGATTTTCCTGCGGATTGGCCTAGACTGGGAGATGCTGTAATAGTTCCGGTGTTGCAGTTTTATCAGCCACAAGAGGAAGTTCTACCTCCAGTTGTGCCCGTGGTGCCAGTCGAGCCCGTTCAGGAGTTACCCATTCCAGCAACACCTCAACCTACGGAATCTCAAGAAGGATCATCTGAAGCAGCGCCCCATACTATGGGATCCCCTGGTGAAGCTGACTCACACCGCCCAGCCATCAGTACGCTTGCCAGATCCATAGAAAGATTGAGGCAGTTCTATAGTTTGCCGTTACGCAGTGCAGACAGATCACAACTTAATATACCTGAAGCTACTCCACGTAGATCAGAGCGAATCACAAAAGGGAAGATACCCATTCGATACCAGCAGTAATTATAACAAACTAATGTGAATATTGTAAAAAGTATATATATATGTGTCTTTTTCTAATTGTGTCTTATAATGGACTCAGAGGCTGAGGACTGAGCCAGCCCAAAAACTGTATCTTGTAAATAGTTGCACTAAGGTGCCTTATAATGGTTTCACACGAAGCCTTGACTTACCTCTAAACATAAAACCCGTGTGGTGAGGCACTGAGTGAGGTCTGCATTCGGATGTCCTGCAGCCCACCCAGGACCCACGTTGAAGGTTTGGTGCGGGTCCTTCACAAGAATATTGTCGTTTATTAATGAAAATGTCTATTTAATATTTCGTATTTTTCTATATTCAATGTTTTGTTTGCAACGTTCAAGAAATCCTTACCTCCCGGATGGGAAGAGTTAATGTTTAATGTTAAATGCATAAACAAAATTGTCTCTTTGTACTTCACAGCCCGGGAGTGCTGTCGTTTACCATGGGGGAATGTGTAGCCCTGGTACACAATACCAGGAGGATGAGTGGAGAGGTAACGGTTAAGGGCTCTTCATGATATCATGTACACTTCGGACACACCCAGCAGGGGTGTGGAGGGGAGTGGTGAGCAGTCAGTCTCCTGTCTTCGGACAGAGCAGTCTAGCCTGGACTTGGAGGGAGGAAGTAATCCAGCCTGAGCCTGTCAGCAGTTCAGAAAGTGGAGGCTAGTACAGGTGAGCTAGTTCACCTCAGCCTAGTCAGAGCTGTGCCCCACTAGAAGACGGACTGAGACATCTATTGAGAGTGTGAGCAAGTCGAAGGGCATAGTGGAAGAGAACAGAAAAGTGCCATAGGTATAGGATACCTGCACATTGTTACCGGTCACTGGGGACCGAAGGATCACTATAGCTTCACGCATAGTGGTAGGAAAACCAGAGGCTTATCGGACCTTAGGCCGCGGAAAGCACCCCCTGAAGAGTCAGTACGTAACTGGGGTCAGGGAGAGTGAGAACCTTGAGTCAGTGCACGACAGGAATTGGAACTCAGCTCTCTCATAGGAAGGCTCCAACCACAAAACTGACCGGGCAGTACAGCTTTGAAATAGCTGGAGTTTCAGGAGTGAACTACGCTTTACGCTGGTTGGACTCATCATCATTGGAAAGCAAAGGAGGCCCCTAACTTGCTTAGCCGTTGCCTCAAAGCTCATCCTCCATCAACCCTATCAGCCTCCCTGGGACCTGCCTTACCATCTTACAAGTAAAAGGTATGGAAAGACGCTGACCGTGTGAGACTGAGTTATTTATTTGCATGCCTGCACAACCCTGCTTTAACTACCGTCCTGAGGGAAAAGTCCCACCTGTAGGGGACCCGACATCTAGCTGCCTCACCACCCCCTCAGAGATCTACAGCAGCGCTGGTACAAATTACCAGAAGACTACAGGTGGCGTCACGAACTGTATATAAATCTATCCCCTGTAAATATTCCCCCAACATACGCCAGACCGCCAGGGCCACAGACCGAGCCACCGCTACCTGTGACAAACCCCATAGACTTCCATGGGCTCGGCTCTGAGTACCCCATTGCCCTGGTAATCCACAATTGTGGTGGCGGGTCGACACACTCACACACAGTAGGAACACCTAAGGTCTCAGAGATAAACTATAAGCTGTAAGAGTAAAAACAACTAAGGAACTCTTAGCTTAAATATTCTCAGAACCGATCCAGTCTGCTAGACTACATGAATGCTTTCACCGGCATCTAACAAGCAGACTGGCAGGTATATGAAGGAATCTAATTAGAACATAATCAAAAGCAGCCGGGCGAGGCTGGACCTAGTCTTAGCAAAGAGCTAGGTAAAATTAACTCCCTCATTACCAAACACAAAGAAACAGCAACTCAGCTGTGAGAAGTCAGAGTGTGTAATCGCGACGATCCTCGTGGCGATACACCCATGACAGTACCCCCCCCTCTACGAGGGGACTCCGGACCCTCAGGGCCAGGTCTGCCCGGGTGAGTTGTGTGAAAGGTCCGAACCAATCGATCTGCGTTAACATCAGACGCAGGGACCCACGTCCTCTCCTCAGGACCATACCCCCTCCAATGAACCAAGTACTGAAGGGATCGGCGACTGAGACGTGAGTCAATGATTTTCGACCCATGAAATTCCACGTTATCATTGACCACCACTGAAAGAGGAGGTAGAGGTGACGGTATGACTGGTGCCACATACTTTTTAAGTAATGACTTGTGAAACACATTATGAATTTTAAACGTAGGAGGGAGGTCCAGACGAAATGCCACAGGATTAATTATGGAACTGATCCTGTACGGCCCGATGAATCTGGGACCCAACCTCCAGGAGGAAACTTTAAGTTTTATATTCCTGGTAGACAACCAAACCAGATCGTTCACCTTCAGATCTAGACCAGAAACTCTCCCCCTATCAGCCATCCGTTTGTAACGGTTCCCCGTAACCTTCAGTCTTAACCGATCTGGAACTATCAGTCTCCCTGGAAGTCCCACAGGGGCATCCCCCTGAGCCCCCAATACCTCCCCCTCAAGCTCAGAGCATACAGCTGACACTACAACTCCCTCCTGAGGAATAGGAACCGGATCATCCGTCTTCCCGGCCCCTGGGAAAGTACGAGATAAAGCATCAGGAAGCAACTTTATTGAGCAGTCATATGCGCGATGAGGAGGTAACTCTTTACACCCCTCCTCTGAGAACATCTCCCCAAAGTCCTCCAGAAAAGGAGACAAAGTCCTAGGCACAACTGCACCGATGACCGTGCTCATGCAGTTATTCCTGCAAAATTCACCCCACTGGCTTATCTTTCTGGATTGCCAATCAATCACTGGGTTATGTTTAGCCAACCAAGGAAGTCCCAACACAATAGGAGTAGGTAGACCCTCCAACACATAACAAGACAATTGCTCTTTATGTATTGCCCCTACTCGAAGATCTATGTTATGAACAGCTTGTACCAAGCTACCTTGACCGAGAGGTCTAGAATCAATAGAGACTATAGGGACCGGTTTGGCCAATATACTCAGTTGCATACCATGCACCTGGGCAAACCGAGCGTCCACCAGATTAGCCCCGGACCCACTATCAAGAAAAACAGAAATCCTCTCAGTTCTAGTACCAATCACCACCTCCGCAGGCACGAGAAACTGAGAGGGATTTGGGGACGAAATACACACTCCCAGGTTAACTCCTTTGCTCAAAGAGGCCCGGGATGGACACCCCCCAACAAAATGTCCCTCTCTCCCGCAAAAGAAACACCTTCTAGTCTTGCGGCGCACCGCCGATTCCCTCCTACAAAAAGATGTCCCTCCCAACTGCATGGGTTCCTCAGAACAGACCAGGGGAACCTCAGTATAAGGGACTTTAGTAGTAGGTGGAGTCATCACGGGAGGCGGAGTTACCTCGCGTCTTCCCCGAATTCGTCTATCAATGCGAATAGCGAGGGCCATAGCAGCCTCCAGTGATGGAGGAGAATCATACTGAGCCAACACATCCTTTAATTTGTCAGACAACCCTTGACAAAACTGGCTCCTAAGAGCTGGGTCATTCCACTGAGTATCTGTTGCCCATCTACGGAACTCAGAAGAATATTCCTCCGCTGGACGATTTCCTTGCCGTATTTTACGTAACTTTGCTTCAGCAAGGGAAACTCGATCCGGATCATCATATACCAGACCCAGGGCAGTAAAAAATCGATCCACTGACTGGAGATCTGGGGAGCCTGGAGGAATGGAGAACGCCCAAGCTTGAGGGTCCCCTTGTAAGAGCGAGATAACAATTCCCACCCTCTGCTCTTCACTCCCAGATGACCGAGGCCGCAGCCGAAAGTACAATTTACATGCCTCCCGGAAAGTAAAAAATGTGTCCCGCCCACCAGTGAACCTGTCCGGGAGAGCAACCTTAGGTTCAGATCTGGTTTGCTCCGGGGGGGACAAAACCTTGGACTTAATGTCTGCAAACTCCATGGACAACCCCTGCAACTGCCGTGCCAGCTGGGCTACTGGATCCATGACAGCTGGGGAGAATCTTTAGTATGGGCCGGTGAAAATGTCACGCTGTATAGCAGATATATATATATGTGATGTAAGTAATCTATATCAAATGGGCAACATACTATATAACATGCGCATAGATATATGATAACATAGAATTACCTGACAGAATGTCCAGTGGGTCAATACGGAATCCGTTATACGCTGTCTCCGGCTAGAGGGTGACCGGGGTCTATGCTGACCCTACACTGGGGTCCTAACTAATCCCTCTACCTGGAGGTACTGTTAAAGGTACAGAGGTCCAGGCCACCAGCGTAAACCCTGTCTCCTATCAATCCCTGCCAACTGTAATCTAGTCCTAAGAAGGACCCTGATTACCACCAAAGGGAATGAACAGGTAACGGTTAATGAACAGAAAGACATACAAGAAAGACAAGAAATAAAGTAAATAAAGTCTTACATACAACACTCACACACAGTAGGAACACCTAAGGTCTCAGAGATAAACTATAAGCTGTAAGAGTAAAAACAACTAAGGAACTCTTAGCTTAAATATTCTCAGAACCGATCCAGTCTGCTAGACTACATGAATGCTTTCACCGGCATCTAACAAGCAGACTGGCAGGTATATGAAGGAATCTAATTAGAACATAATCAAAAGCAGCCGGGCGAGGCTGGACCTAGTCTTAGCAAAGAGCTAGGTAAAATTAACTCCCTCATTACCAAACACAAAGAAACAGCAACTCAGCTGTGAGAAGTCAGAGTGTGTAATCGCGACAATCCTCGTGGCGATACACCCATGACATGTGCTCTGGTAATGGGGGCACATTGGGGTCCTCCTCATACCACTGCTGTCATGTGCTGTGGTAATGGGGGTACATTGGGGTCCTCCTCATGCCACTGCTGTGTCCTGTGCTCTGGTAATGGGGCACATTGGGGTCCTCCTCATACCACTGCTGTGTCCTGTGCTCTGGTAATGGGGGCACATTGGGGTCCTCCTAATACCACTGCTGTCATGTGCTGTGGTAATGGGGGCACATTGGGGTCCTCCTAATACCACTGCTGTCATGTGCTGTGGTAATGGGGGTACATTGGGGTCCTCCTCATGCCACTGCTGTCATGTGCTCTGGTAATGGGGGCACATTGGGGTCCTCATACCACTGCTGTGTCCTGTGCTCTGGTAATGGGGGTACATTGGGGTCCTCCTCATACCACTGCTGTCATGTGCTCTGGTAATGGGGGCACATTGGGGTCCTCCTCATACCACTGCTGTCATGTGCTCTGGTAATGGGGGCACATTGGGGTCCTCATACCACTGCTGTGTCATGTGCTCTGGTAATGGGGGCACATTGGGGTCCTCCTTATACCACTGCTGTGTCCTGTGCTATGGTAATGGGGGCACATTGGGGTCCTCCTCATAACACTGCTGTGTCCTGTGCTCTGGTAATGGGGGCACATCGGGGTCCTCCTCATACCACTGCTGTCATGTGCTCTGGTAATGGGGGCACATTGGGGTCCTCCTCATACCACTGCTGTCATGTGCTGTGGTAATGGGGGTACATTGGGGTCCTCCTCATGCCACTGCTGTGTCCTGTGCTCTGGTAATGGGGGCACATTGGGGTCCTCCTCATACCACTGCTGTGTCCTGTGCTCTGGTAATGGGGGCACATTGGGGTCCTTCTCATACCACTGCTGTGTCCTGTGCTCTGGTAATGGGGGCACATTGGGGTCCTCCTCATACCACTGCTGTCATGTGCTGTGGTAATGGGGGTACATTGGGGTCCTCCTCATGCCACTGCTGTGTCATGTGCTCTGGTAATGGGGGCACATTGGGGTCCTCCTCATACCACTGCTGTGTCATGTGCTCTGGTAATGGGGGCACATTGGGGTCCTCCTCATACCACTGCTGTGTCATGTGCTCTGGTAATGGGGGCACATTGGGGTCCTCCTCATACCACTGCTGTGTCATGTGCTCTGGTAATGGGGGCACATTGGGGTCCTCCTCATACCACTGCTGTGTCATGTGCTCTGGTAATGGGGGCACATTGGGGTCCTCCTCATACCACTGCTGTGTCATGTGCTCTGGTAATGGGGGCACATTGGGGTCCTCCTCATACCACTGCTGTGTCATGTGCTCTGGTAATGGGGGCACATTGGGGTCCTCCTCATACCACTGCTGTCATGTGCTCTGGTAATGGGGGCACATTGAGGTCCTCCTCATACCACTGCTGTGTCATGTGCTCTGGTAATGGGGGCACATTGGGGTCCTCCTCATACCACTGCTGTGCCCATGTTCTCTGGTAATGGGGGTACATTGGGGTCTCCTCATACCACTGCTGTCATGTGCTCTGGTAATGGGGGCACATTGGGGTCCTCCTCATACCACTGCTGTTCATGTGCTCTGGTAATGGGGCACATTGGGGTCCTCCTCATACCACTGCTGTCATGTGCTCTGGTAATGGGGGACATTGGGGTCCTCCTCATACCACTGCTGTCTGTGCTCTGGTAATGGGGGCACATTGGGGTCCTCCTCATACCACTGCTGTCATGTGCTTGGTAATGGGGGTACATTGGGGTCCTCCTCATACCACTGCTGTTCATGTGCTCTGGTAATGGGGGCACATTGGGGTCCTCCATACCACTGCTGTGTCCTGTGCTCTGGTAATGGGGGCACATTGGGGTCCTCCTCATACCACTGCTGTGTCTGTGCTCTGGTAATGGGGGCACATTGGGGTCCTCCTCATACCACTGCTGTCATGTGCTCTGGTAATGGGGGCACATTGGGGTCCTCCTCATACCACTGCTGTGTCTGTGCTCTGGTAATGGGGGCACATTGGGGTCCTCCTCATACCACTGCTGTGTCATGTGCTTGGTAATGGGGGCACATTGGGGTCCTCCTCATACCACTGCTGTGTCTGTGCTCTGGTAATGGGGGCACATTGGGTCCTCCTCATACCACTGCTGTCATGTGCTCTGGTAATGGGGGCACATTGGGGTCCTCCTCATACCACTGCTGTCTGTCTCTGGTAATGGGGGTACATTGGGGTCCTCTCATACCACTGCTGTGTCATGTGCTCTGGTAATGGGGGCACATTGGGGTCCTCCTCATACCACTGCTGTGTCATGTGCTCTGGTAATGGGGGCACATTGGGGTCCTCCTCATACCACCTGTGTCATGTGCTCTGGTAATGGGGGCACATTGGGGTCCTCCTCATACCACTGCTGTGTCATGTGCTCTGGTAATGGGGGCACATTGGGTCCTCCTCATACCACTGCTGTCATGTGCTCTGGTAATGGGGGCACATTGGGGTCCTCCTCATACCACTGCTGTCATGTGCTCTGGTAATGGGGCACATTGGGGTCCTCCTCATACCACTGCTTGTCATGTGCTCTGGTAATGGGGGCACATTGGGGTCCTCCTCATACCACTGCTGTGTCATGTGCTCTGGTAATGGGGGCACATTGGGTCCTCCTCATACCACTGCTGTGTCTGTGCTCTGGTAATGGGGGCACATTGGGGTCCTCCTCATACCACTGCTGTGTCATGTGCTCTGGTAAGGGGGGTACATTGGGGTCCTCCTCATACCACTGCTGTGTCATGGTGTCTTCTGGTCGAATGGGGGCACATTGGGGTCCTCCTCATACCACTGCTGTGTCATGTGCTCTGGTAATGGGGGCACATTGGGGTCCTCCTCATACCACTGCTGTCATGTGCTCTGGTAATGGGGCACATTGGGGTCCTCCTCATACCACTGCTGTGTCATGTGCTCTGGTAATGGGGGACATTGGGGTCCTCCTCATACCACTGCTGTGTCATGTGCTCTGGTAATGGGGGCACATTGAGGGTCCTCCTCATACCACTGCGTGTCATGTGCTCTGGTAATGGGGGCACATTGGGGTCCTCCTCATACCACTGCTGTGTCATGTGCTCTGGTAATGGGGGCACATTGGGGTCCTCCTCATACCACTCTGTGTCATGTGCTCTGGTAATGGGGGCACATTGGGGTCCTCCTCATACCACTGCTGTGTCATGTGCTCTGGTAATGGGGCACATTGGGGTCCTCCTCATACCACTGCTGTCATGTGCTCTGGTAATGGGGGCACATTGGGGTCCTCCTCATACCACTGCTGTGTCTGTGCTCTGGTAATGGGGGCACATTGGGGTCCTCCTCATACCAGCTGTGTCATGTGCTCTGGTAATGGGGGCACATTGAGGTCCTCCTCATACCACTGCTGTGTCATGTGCTCTGGTAATGGGGGCACATTGGGGTCCTCCTCATACCACTGCTGTGTCATGTGCTCTGGTAATGGGGGCACATTGGGGTCTCCTCATACCACTGCTGTCTGTGCTCTGGTAATGGGGGCACATTGGGGTCCTCCTCATACCACTGCTGTCATGTGCTCTGGTAATGGGGGTCACATTGGGGTCCTCCTCATACCACTGCTGTGTCATGTGCTCTGGTAATGGGGGCACATTGGGGTCCTCCTCATACCACTGCTGTGTCTCTGGTAATGGGGGCACATTGGGGTCCTCCTCATACCACTGCTGTCTGTGCTCTGGTAATGGGGGTACATTGGGGTCCTCCTCATACCACTGCTGTGTCATGTGCTCTGGTAATGGGGGTACATTGGGGTCCTCCTCATACCACTAGCTGTGTCCTGTGCTCTGGTAATGGGGTACATTGGGGTCCTCCTCATACCACTACTGTGTCCTGTGCTCTGGTAATGGGGGCACATGGGGTCCTCCTCATACCACTGCTGTCATGTGCTCTGGTAATGGGGCACATTGGGTCCTCCTCATACCACTGCTGTCATGTGCTGGTAATGGGGGCACATTGGGTCCTCCTCATACCACTGCTGTCCTGTGCTCTGGTAATGGGGGCACATTGGGGTCCTCCTCATACCACTGCTTGTCATGTGCTCTGGTAATGGGGGCACATTGGGGTCCTCCTCATACCACTGCTGTGTCCTGTGCTCTGGTAATGGGGGCACATTGGGGTCCTCTCATACCACTGCTGTCATGTGCTCTGGTAATGGGGCACATTGGGGTCCTCCTCATACCACTGCTGTGTCTGTGCTCTGGTAATGGGGGCACATTGGGGTCCTCCTCATACCACTGCTGTCATGTGCTCTGGTAATGGGGGCACATTGGGTCCTCCTCATACCACTGCTGTGTCCTGTGCTCTGGTAATGGGGGCACATTGGGGTCCTCCTCATACCACTGCTGCTGTGCTCTGGTAATGGGGGCACATTGGGTCCTCCTCATACCACTGTGTCCTGTGCTCTGGTAATGGGGGCACATTGGGTCCTCCTCATACCACTGCTGTCATGTGCTCTGGTAATGGGGGCACATTGGGTCCTCCTCATACCACTGCTGTTCATGTGCTCTGGTAATGGGGGCACATTGGGGTCCTCCTCATACACTGCTGTGCATTGCTCTGGTAATGGGGCACATTGGGGTCCTCCTCATACCACTGCTGTGTCATGTGCTCTGGTAATGGGGGACATTGGGGTCCTCCTCATACCACTGCGTGTCATGTGCTCTGGTAATGGGGGCACATTGGGTCCTCCTCATACCACTGCTGTGTCATGTGCTTGGTAATGGGGGCACATTGGGGTCCTCCTCATACCACTGCTGTCATGTGCTCTGGTAATGGGGGCACATTGAGGTCCTCCTCATACCACTGCTGTCATGTGCTCTGGTAATGGGGGCACATTGGGGTCCTCCTCATACCACTGCTGTGTCATGTGCTCTGGTAATGGGGGTACATTGGGGTCCTCCTCATACCACTGCTGTGTCATGTGCTCTGGTAATGGGGGCACATTGGGTCCTCCTCATACCACTGCTGTCCTGTGCTCTGGTAATGGGGGCACATTGGGGTCCTCCTCATACCACTGCTGTGTCATGTGCTCTGGTAATGGGGTACATTGGGGTCCTCCTCATACCACTGCTGTCATGTGTCTGGTAATGGGGGCACATTGGGGTCCTCCTCATACCACTGCTGTGTCATGTGTCTGGTAATGGGGGCACATTGGGGTCCTCCTCATACCACTTGGCTGTGCCTGTGCTCTGGTAATGGGGGCACATTGGGGTCCTCCTCATACCACTGTGCTGTCATGTGCTCTGGTAATGGGGGCACATTGGGGTCCTCCTCATACCACTGCTGTCGTGCTCTGGTAATGGGGGCACATTGAGGTCCTCCTCATACCACTGCTGTCATGTGTCTGGTAATGGGGGCACATTGGGGTCCTCCTCATACCACTGCTGTGTCCTGTGCTCTGGTAATGGGGGCACATTGGGGTCCTCCTCATACCACTGCTGTCATGTGCTCTGGTAATGGGGGCACTTTGGGGTCCTCCTCATACCACTGCTGTCATGTGCTCTGGTAATGGGGGTACATTGGGGTCCTCCTCATGCCACTGCTGTCCTGTGCTCTGGTAATGGGGGCACATTGGGGTCCTCCTCATACCACTGCTGTGTCCTGTGCTCTGGTAATGGGGGCACATTGGGGTCCTCCTCATACCACTGCTGTCCTGTGCTCTGGTAATGGGGGCACATTGGGGTCCTCCTCATACCACTGCTGTGTCCTGTGCTCTGGTAATGGGGGCTTATTGGGGTCCTCCTCATACCACTGCTGTCATGTGCTCTGGTAATGGGGGCACATTGGGGTCCTCCTCATAACACTGCTGTGTCCTGTGCTCTGGTAATGGGGGCACATCGGGGTCCTCCTCATACCACTGCTGTCATGTGCTCTGGTAATGGGGGCACATTGGGGTCCTCCTCATACCACTGCTGTCATGTGCTGTGGTAATGGGGTACATTGGGGTCCTCCTCATGCCACTGCTGTGTCCTGTGCTCTGGTAATGGGGGCACATTGGGGTCCTCCTCATACCACTGCTGTGTCCTGTGCTCTGGTAATGGGGGCACATTGGGGTCCTCCTCATACCACTGCTGTCATGTGCTGTGGTAATGGGGGTACATTGGGGTCCTCCTCATGCCACTGCTGTCCTGTGCTCTGGTAATGGGGGCACATTGGGGTCCTCCTCATACCACTGCTGTGTCCTGTGCTCTGGTAATGGGGGCACATTGGGGTCCTCCTCATACCACTGCTGTCATGTGCTCTGGTAATGGGGGCACATTGGGGTCCTCCTCATACCACTGCTGTCATGTGCTCTGGTAATGGGGGTACATTGGGGTCCTCCTCATGCCACTGCTGTCCTGTGCTCTGGTAATGGGGGCACATTGGGGTCCTCCTCATGCCACTGCTGTGTCCTGTGCTCTGGTAATGGGGGCACATTGGGGTCCTCCTCATACCACTGCTGTCATGTGCTCTGGTAATGGGGACAATTGGGGTCCTCCTCATACCACTGCTGTCCTGTGCTCTGGTAATGGGGGCACATTGGGGTCCTCCTCATACCACTGCTGTGTCCTGTGCTCTGGTAATGGGGGCACATTGGGGTCCTCCTCATACCACTGCTGTCATGTGCTCTGGTAATGGGGGCACATTGGGGTCCTCCTCATACCACTGCTGTGGCCTCCGGGGGCCGACAGAGGGTAAGTATATCCCTATTTTCTCCAGTAGCCTTCCACGACAGCATAGGAGGATGTCTCCTTGTCCTATTGGGGGACAGGAACACAGAGAGGTTTAAAACCCCTCCCGCCTCCCAATAACCAGTGTTTTCCTGTCCCCCTTGGGGCACGGAGAGATCCGGGATCGCTGTGTGGCCGGCTATAACAGCGCTACCTGAAAAAAGTTCTTGCCGGGCAGTGGTGGTTGGGGCCCTGCGCCTTCCTCCTCCGTCCTGCTCCCGTCTCCTTCCGATCCGGGACCACCCGAGCTGGCTTCCCTGGGTCCTCCTCATACCAGTGCTGTCAT